>JANZXR010355692.1:0-21462 GCA_027575705.1 Erythroxylum echinodendron
GTTCTATGGTGTACTAGAAAGCTTAACTAAAGAGAATGAAGTATGTTTTCTTTTCTCCTCTCTTCTGTCTAAGAAGGTAAATGTTTCCCAAGCTCTGCAAACTAATAGAAGTATCTTTCTTTTTCTTTAATCGACAAAAACAAAGGATCATTAGGAGGGAAAGATCAGCAATGAAATTGAGATAACGGGACAATACCATCTGATCACCATGCTTTTCGACTGATGTATCCAAGAGCTCATCTGGATCGTACGAATTTCCAGTGACAAAAGGGCCAAGTGAGGCAATCACCTTCTTAGGACTTCCAATCTCTTCAATTGTTGCATTAGGCTTGTTGGTTAATCGTATCAAAGGAGAAGCCACCACCTGAAACTTTACCTCAACCCAGGGTTCTGCACACTTTAGCTGGCAGTACTTGCATGACAATATATTTGTCACTCGTGTCTGTTTCCATGTAGGTGGGAGGATTAACTGGTATTGCTGCAAATTTCCTGCAAGAAACTAAATTTCAAATATCATTAGAATGTTAGACAGAACATCAAAACATCTCCAGTACCCAGGTATCTCCTCATCCCCATTAGTGAATTATTCTTGTATCCTAATTTGAATGGATCCATGGTTTTAAATTCCGGTCTGCAACCGGAATTGCATCCACAATATAACCCGCACTCCGCAGCTTAAAACCCAGTAAGGATTAGATACAAATTTAATACCATATTTAGCATAAAGCAACAACGATTTGAATGTGAGTCCATAAACTCCAACCTGTTACCCATTCAGGAATAGGCAAAATCTTCAACTTTTGACTGGAAGAACAAACCCTAACCAACACAATTAGCCAGTCACTAATGATTCTAACCTGGAATGGTTGTTTACTCCCATTAATTTCAAAGCTTTAACATCTTAAATTGCAATCCCATTCCCCTCTCAACGCTGTCAGGATCATAAAAATCTAAACTTTCTTTCTTTTTTGCAATAAACATCTAGGAGTCAAAGGGACAAAATGGTGTATCTGAATATGGTTACCTGCACGAAGAGCAGGGGTGTCCGTGGGAGATGAGCACAAAAGAAGGGTCCGCAGGAGGAGGGGAGGCAAGAGCCAAAATTGTGATTCTATTTCCGCTTTTCAACTTTTTAATTAAATTAAATTTTTAATAAATTATAATTTAGAAAAACTTTATTTTTACGGAAAATTTTATAAGACATTCTAATCTAATTAAAAATAACTTTTCTTTAACAAAAAATTAAATAAATCACTTTTAAATTTAACTAAGAAAGTTATTAGTATTATTTATTTAAAAATTAAGGTAAAATTCTTTCCTTAATAAATTAGAAAACTATTTTTAAAAATATTAAAGAAATCCCTTTTTGTTGATTAATAAAAAAAATAATTTTTGTTGATTTTGAATTTAAAACTTTTTAAATTATATTTGTAAATTGAGTTAAACTAAAAATACATTATTCCGGTCTTAAAATAGTTTTATTCATCCTTAGAATTCTAGGTTTAAGTCACACTTAATCATGTATCCAATCATTCTTTTTCTTAGTTAAGGTTGCAATAACTAGAGCAAGATGTCCGTTCCTCGGAGTGTGCCAATCCTATTCTGTTTCACTTTGTCCACACATTTGGAAACAGATACTCTTTTGCTACATCAACTCTTTCGTTCTATTTACTCTGTTTCAATTTTGTTTTATTAAATTTTATCTATACATTTACGTAAAGTTCACGTAAATATATAAAAAAGATTTAATAAAATATGATAAAATACCATAACTGAAACAGAAGATCTGATACTCCCTACTACTGCGATAACTTTGTTTGTCAAACTAAGTCATTTTCTTAATATAGTATAACTGATTCCCGTGTCTAAATAGTAAATACCCTTGTCTCAAACTTAGGATAGCTAAACCCTAAAACTCAAGTTGGTGTCGCCCACTTCTTATGCCTCCTGCCTATTTTCTTGTGTTTTCCCCCTCTCTTCCTTTCTTCTATTCTTGATTCTTTGATGGTTAAGACTCTACGATAAAAATGCTTAATCACATGCCAATGTCTCATTTCACAATGATTTGTTATTCATTTATGGTAGGGAGAATATATGTAGTTTTTCAATGTCAAACCATAATTCTTAATTGAGTGAAACATGTCTTGTCGCAATCTTTTAAGGACGATGTCCAATATTTTATCCTCGTCGATTGTTTCTATGATTGGGTAGCCAGAAACTCCACTTATTATAAACATATGATTGAGTGCAGGAATACTCATGCACCAATCTGGAAGCAAAATCTATAGAACTAGTCAACTGAAAAAAAACAAATGATCATCTTCATCCATCGTATACTTAGTTAACATTGACATGATATTTAGTATGATGCTCTGAAGAGTAATATAAAACCACTTATTTAAAAAAATGTTTAATAAGTTTGGATTTGAGAAATAAAAGCAATAGTCAGAAATGCAAATGGCATTTAAGATGAAGCATGGTATAGTTAGGGTCGGTCCTGAGATTTTATAGGCCCGAAACGAAAGAGAAAAAATAGGCCCTTGATATTAATTAAAAATAAATTTTAAAAAAAATTCAAAAAATTATAATTTTATATGTATTTTTCTAAAAAAATAAAAATGGGCCCTGAGTAGGGGCCCACCTCGCCACTGCCCAGGGCCGAGGTTGGGTATAGTCTCGATCGGACTTGTCGTACAGAACTTGTATATATAATGCAGAATATTTAATTGACATGATTTGCAAGCTATTGTGTTAATTTAAAAATTTACTCAATACGTAGCTAAAGAATAGTGACAACAAATTCTTCCGTTTAAAAAGAAAAGTTAACACATCAAAGTAATAAAAATAGTAGACATGACCTTTCCTTCTCTTCTTCCTTTCTTTTTTACTCTTTCTTTGTCTTTTTCTTTCTGTTATTGTAATAATTATCATATCTATATTACTAAATTATGCGTGATTATAATAATTTATAAATTATATATTTTAAAAAATTAAAAATTTAAGTACCCTATAGGCACTTGGAGGACCACCCAGCGCCATTTTGGTCCACCCAGAAGTATTGGTCCACCCAGCTTGTCTTTATCAAGTCAAAAGCACAGAGGCTTCTCAACCAATTCGATGTAACGTATGGATGGAGTAGATATATGGTAATTACCAAGAATTTTCTTATCAAACTTTCAAGGATTTCCATCAAATTTACGATGTGTAGGTAAATCCTATTGAATTGACGACCTTAACTCATCGGTAGCTCTAATAATGCATATTACTGAAGTATATGTAGGATTAATAATGGATTGAGTAGGTTAGGTTCACTCTCCATTCTGTTTAGCCCGACCTCTTAAGAGGTGGTTTGAATCTGTTTGAAGTTTTGTTAACGCTCGAGTGGTTCAATTTTGTTCAATTCGATTTAAAGTAATGTCATTTTTGTTTTATTTTTAAAATAATATTATTTTAATATTAAAAATTTTAAATTTAAGGATCAAAATAACACTATTTTAAAAATAAAAATAATTTTGAACAATTCAACTTTTCTGTTCGGTTTTTAACTTTCTTGTTTGATTTACTTTAATAACTCTTGATGTAAACTTCAATTTTTGTAAATTAATAAGTTCTTATAAACTAAAATAAATCAATTAATTTTTATTTAATAATCTTTTTTATTAATCTTCAAATTGTTTGGTGTATAAAAATAATTTTTTTAATTATATTTCAAATTTTTATTGAAAAGCACATACATAATAAAAATAGGACGTATTTAACTTTTTTTTATAAAAATGAATGAGGCATATATTATAGGCAATCCTAATCAACATTACAACAATAGGTTCAAGCCATAAAGTAGAGAACTGCAACTAACTAATATTAATTACAAAAATAGATCAAGTTAAAGATTCCATCTAATCTGCATATGTCGAGAAAGACTGAGGTGAAAATTCTTAGCAAGTAAAGCCGATCTAACTCAATTGACGATCCTATCAGCTAGCTGATATTTCGCTTCTTCGTGTCTAAAAAATCGACGCAAGTTTCTCTCCTTTCAGAAACAATAAATAGTAGAGATAAATGTACGTTTGTAAACATTGGCATTAAGTTTACCTTTTCGAGAGCTACTAATAGCCTAGATAAGCAATTGAATCCAGGTGTATGGAGTCCCAATCCTAAGAAGCAAGTGTAAGATCCTACTCCAGACCGCTTTTGAGAAGGTACAAAGAAAGAAGAGATAATCCCAATCCTCCGTTTCCAATTTACACAAAATACAAGTGGAGTCAACATTATTGTGCCATTGGCTTTTGATCCTAAGTCGGTTTCTAATCACCAATCAAGAGATAAAAGAAACCGTGAGGTGAATTGAATTATGCAATAATAAAGAGAACCAGGGTACCTCAGATAAGTCTCTTTTTAGAACCTGGTGGCAAGGTTTATTAGAGAATCTGCCATTCGGATCAGGAGTGCTCCAAGTGCTCATTATCCTGAGGGGGTAAAAATTGGGCTAGAGTATCAAAACCTCTGAAATTACCTCGCCATTGCCCATTGCAAATCAAAGAGGAAACTTGAGATGTAAAGGGAGTCTATTTCTCAAGTGACTGACCTGAGGATTAAGAATAAGAGGATTAGAGTCTAACCAATCATCAAACCATATTCAGGTTCTGACACCATTTCCAGTTTCCTGCTTAATTCAAGGATAAACCAGGCTGCGCATGTTCATCTGAATTATAATCCACGAAAACTACTTCCTACAAGAAATTTGCCAGAAACTTCATATTGCATGTTGGCATTTTCTTTGTAATCCCCTGGGAGCTTCAACCCATCCGAACTTCAACCCACATGAAAAAAATTAAGTCTTTTAAAATAAATTGACAATAATTATATAGAAAATTCTTCCTTAAAAATTTTAATATTCAAGAATTATTTTTAATTAATCTAGAATAATATGAGTTTTTTAAATGGGAAAGAAGAGTTTTGTGTCTTTTATGAAAAAGATATTAGGTTAAAAAAATTTATTAATTGGAGGTTATAATTACTGTCAAAAAAATGTTTATAATTTGGCTAATATGGTAAAATTTAACATTCATTCTTATTAAATAATCATGATATACAATTTTAAGATGACAAATGTAAAATAAAGGTTAAATACAATGAAAATTTCAGTAATTTTTGCTACAATACTTATAAAATTATTTAGTTATCACATAAGTTAAGTTGTTATATTTAATCTGTTTTTGTTAATTTGAAGTTATAAATGAACAAAAATTAATAAAATATAAAAAAAATTGTGTGATATTTAAATATTATCGTGAATAATTTTTAAAATGTAAAAATTATAATAAAAATTAGAATTTTAAAAATTACTTGATAATAAAATAATTTTCATAAAAAAATTTAAAAAATGGGAGTATAATGTAATTAATCTTATTATTTTTATAAATTTTACAATCAAATAACCTAAATGATTTCTTTACCAACTCAATGCCAATGCCTAATTTTCCATGGAGAAGAGTGTCAGAGAGGAAACTGAACAGAATATTATTAGAGAAAGGAAGACTATTTCTTCTTATTCCTTTCACATTTTCTCTTTACTCTAAATTATTATGTGTAAAATCCATTGATTGAAATGAAATAAACATAGCAACAATATGGACAATATGGCATGCATCTCATACAGCAATATTTACGTAAAGATACATGCGCAATACCCATTCATATATTTATATAGCAACGAAAGCATAATCGAAATAAACACTTCCCGCCACTGCATGTTGATGTCAAGCTCCAGAATATTTTGAATCTTCTATCCTCTTCCTTAAGCACGACGATGGTGTACTCTGATGCTTAGTGCTTGGCAAGAATAGGGACCCAAACGAACATTTATAACACCGTCTCCATACCTCTGCCCATCACAGAGGAGGAAGCTCGGGAGTATCGGCGATAAAGCGTGGGTATGGGCAAGAACGTGTGCATGGACCATAGTTAGGTAAAATTTATTAAAATCTTACATTCTCCCACTTGGTCCATTTAACACAACACCAAACATAACAAGAAATTAAATATATGAATCATAGCGATAGGTTCTCTTATAGTGAGTATTATCTTCTATGTATTACATATATAAAATTTCTCATTACCAGCTCTGCAACTTAATGAATAAACCATATGTTTATTCTAGGTTCAAATTTTTATGTGTGCACAAACTATATGAGAAAATATCAAACTAAATAAGAGTTTCATTGAAGCAACAAAAGTACAACAAAATTCACATTATGGAACCAAGTCCCATTTGCACAACGTGATCTTTAAACTACTTAGGTGGCATGCCTTTAGTTAAAGGATCTGCAATCATCAAATCAATGTTAATGTGCTCTATGACAACTTTCCTTTCCTTAACACGTTCTCTTATGGCTAAATACTTAATGTCGATATGCTTACTTTGACTTCCACTATTGTTATTGTTAGCTATAAAGATGGCAGCTGAGTTGTCGCAGTACAACCTTAATGGCTTAGAAGTTGAATCAACAACTCTAAGCCCAGATATGAAACTCTTCAACCATACGCCATGCAAGGTGGCCTCAAAACATGATATGAACTCAGCCTCCATAATGGAAGTAGCAATCAAGGTCTGCTTGGCACTTCTCCAAGATACAACTCCACCAGCTAGCATGAAAATATAACCAGATGATGATTTCCTTGAATCGACGCAGCCAGCAAAGTCTAAATTGGAGTATCCAACTACTTCCAAGTTCTCAGTTCGCCTATACATAAGCATGTAGTCTTTTGTGCTCTGAAGATATCTCATAACCTTTTTTGCAGCTTTCCAGTAGTCAATACCTGGATTACTCTGATATCTACCTAACATTCCAACAGCATATGCGATGTCAGGTCTGGTGCAGACTTGAGCATACATAAGGCTTCCAATAGCTGAAGCATATGAAATGTTCTTCATGTGTTCCTGTTCAAAATCATTCTTCGGGCATTGATTCAAACTGAATCTATCACCCTTCACTATAGGTGCTACACTTGGTGCACAATCTTTCATCCGAAATCTCTCTAAAACTTTGTTAATATAGGTGTCTTGAGACAAATCTAAAATGCCTCGAGATCTTTCTCTATGAATCTTAACGCCAATGACATAAGATGCCTCACCCATATCTTTCATATCAAAATTCTTTGAGAGAAATCATTTCACCTTATATAGCAAATCCTTATCATTAGTCGCAAGTAAGATGTCATCCACGTATAACACAAGAAAACAAGTCTTACTCCCACTGACCTTCTGGTATAAACATTGGTCCATTATATTCTCTTCAAAACAGAATGAAGTGATAACCTTATGGAATTTTAAATACCACTATCGGGAGGCTTGTTTTAATCCATATATGGATTTATTAAGCTTGCAGACTAAATGCTCACCATCACTAGAGGCGAATCCTTCAGGTTGTTTCATGTAAACCTCTTTCTCTAGTTCACCATTGAGGAACGCTGTTTTCATATCCATTTGATGTAACTCAAGATCAAAATGAGCTACTAATGTCATGATCACGTGAAGAGAATCTTTCTTAGATACAGGAGAAAATGTCTCCGTGTAGTCAATTCCTTCCCTCTGAGTGAACCATTTGGCAACAATTCTTGCCTTATGTCTCTCAATGTTACCTCGTGAGTCTTTCCGTGTCTTAAATACCCATCTACATCCAATGGCTTTTAAACCATTGGGCAACTCAATGAGATCCCATACTTAGTTAGTTGCCATATAATCCAACTCATCCTTCATAGCATTGTACCACAAGTCCGATTTCTTAGAACTCATGACCTGTGAAAATATTTCAGGATCATTTTCGGCTCCAATGTTGTAATCTGACTCTTGTAGATACATTATATAATCACTAGGTATTGCTGACCTTCTAATCCTCGTAGATCTCCTCAATCTTGTAGCATCATCTTCACGAAGAACCTGTTGTTTAACTGGTTGCTCAACAATTTCTGGTTGTTCCTCATTTACAACTTGATCTACTGGATTGGCATTAATAGCTTGTGGAACTTCAGTAATTGGTTGTCCAACACCCATTTGAACTTGAGGGGTGTGGATGACAATCAATCTATCACTTGAACCAAAGGGTTGAGCTTCACAATGGCCTTTTTCAGAAACTATGTCTGGAAAATGACCACTCCCACTAATCAAGTCATTCTCAAGAAATTTTGCATTTCTTGATTCCACAATCCTAGTGCTGTGAGATGGACAATAGAATCTATACCCCTTATACCTTTTAGCATATCCAATGAAATACCCACTAATGGTCCTTGGGTCTAGCTTCTTCTCCTGTGGGTTGTAGATTCTCACTTTAGATGGGCATCCTCAAATGCGTTTATGTCTTAAACTTGGTTTCCAAACCTTAAATAACTTAAAAGGTGCCTTTGAGACACCCTTGATTGGAAGTCGGTTTAATATATACACAGTCGTCTTTAGAGCTTCAGTTTACAGGAATTGAGGAAGTTTTGTGTTACTCCTCATACTCCTTACTATGTCCATTAATGTTCAGTTTCTTCTTTCTACCACATCATTCTGGTATGGAGAATCAAGAATGGTGTACTGGGCAACAATCCCAAGTTCCTGAAGAAACTTTGTAAAAGGACCAGGCGCTTGTCCACTTTCAGTGTATCTACCGTAGTACTCTCCACCTCTATCTGACCTCATGATTTTAATCAATTTTCCACATTGATTCCCCAATTCAACCTTAAATGTTTTAAAGGCATCCAAAGCTTCGTCCTTATAACAATGTAAGTAGATATACATATATCGTGAAAAATCGTCTATGAAGGTGATGAATTATTTCGAACAATTTGCGTCCATATCTGGACAACAAATATCTGTATATATGATCTCTAACAGATTTGTACTCCTTTTAGCACTCCTTTTAGACTTGTTAGTTTGCTTACCCTTGATGCAATCCACGCAAGTCTAAAAGTCAGCAAAATCCAAAGCACTAAGTACTCCTTCATTTACTAATCTCTTAATTCTCTCAATAGAGATATATCCTAATCTACGGTGCAACAACATAGAGGAGTCTTCATTCCCAACATATCGTTTTAATCCAGCAGTGACATGCATCGAATTATATGCATCTTCATTTTGTAACTGAATGGAATAAAGACCATCAGATAATGTACCATAACCAATAACTTCAGATCCATTACATAAACTGAAACCAGAATCTGAAAAGTTAAAGGAAAAACCAAAAGGTACAAGTCTTGATACAGAAATCAAATTTCTTGAGAAATTTGGAACATAAAAGGTCTTTTCCAAACACAAAATAAAGTCACTGCTCAAAACCAAACTGCAAGTGCCAATGGCTTCCACATGTGAACTCATCTTGCTTCCTGAATAGATGAATTGTTCACTTCCCACCGGCTTCCTTAGGTTTTGCATACCCTGTAAGATATTTGAAACATGGATTGTAGAATCAGAGTCAATCCACCATGTATTATGATTAACATTAACCATATTAGATTCATAACAAACAAATGAAATTTGAGTACCTTTCTTCTTGAGCCAATTCTTCAATTTAGCGCAGTCTTTCTTCATGTGTCCCTTCTTCTTGTAAAAGAAACCCTTAGATGGTTTCTTTATATCGAACTGAGGGGAAATTTTCCCTTTTCCCTTGCTTTTGACATCATCCTGTCTCTTCTTTCCTGAAATGGTCAAATTGACGCTTTCACCCTCTTGCATCAACAACCTCTCCTCTTTTTGTACACACATGGTCAACAGCTCATTAATCGACCACTTGTCCTTCTGTGTATTGTAAGAAATATTAAAAGGACCGTATTGTTGAGGCAGAGTGCACAGAATGTAATGCACCAGGAAAGATTCTGATATAGTAACCTCCAACGCTTTCAGTTGAGCTGCTATGTCCCTCATACGCATGATTTGATCACGAACGCCCTTTATTCCAGTGAGCCTCAAGGATAACAACTGCATAATCAAAGTGCTAGCAAGGGCCTCATCAGATGTAGCGAATTGCTCATCATCTTGGTCTTTATAAACATCACGGAGAGGCGATTAGACCTCTCCCATTTTTCATAAAGAGCAACAGCGTTTGGAGCGTTGGTCTCAGTCATACTCGGTGGTTCGTCCTTCCTAATAGCCTAGTCTATATCCATCTAGCCCAAATGAAACAAAATTCTCTCCTTCTAGGCCTTATAGTTATCACCTCTCAATTCGGAAATATCACACTTAATGTCAGAAATATTCACAGTCTGACTAACTACAAATTAAGAAATAAAAATATATGCTTGTTATATATAGTACGAGGCCAAAAATAATTCATAGTTTACCAATGTAAACCATGAATTTAACAGATGAATCTAGTGACATAAGACTTGCCTGTGGACTAAAGTTCTACTCAATTAGATTCATCTACAGCTTTGTGACAAAACTATTAAATTATGTTCCTTTTCTTAATTCCTGTGGGTAGATTAAGAAATATAATTCGATATTTCATCCTAATTATTCATACAAATATAACAAAATTCCTGTGGGTAGATTTCATCATATCACGTATGATTAATTACAATTAATGATTTAATGTGATCTTAAAACTAACTATATAATTGTAATTAATTTGAGATGCTGTGGCTACTCCAAATTCATTAAAATCATATGATCACTCACATTACCTTATGCTTAAATAAAGCCTAAACATTGGCATCAATTAATAAATCATGCAAATAAATCAAATAATAATGCACAAATTATTTAATCTAATTTTGCATGTATAATAATCACAAAATTTATACATACAAAATTTTCAATTAATCACATGTAATTTGTGCAAAAATTAAACAATTATAATATGTATGTCAAAAAATTAAATGTAATTTGTGCAAAAATTAAACAATTATAATATGTATGTCAAAAAATTAAATTCCAACATAAGACATACATAATTAAAATTTAATATTTTCATAAAATATTAATACCAAAAATGATTTTTGTTAAGATATATTATATGTATCTTTTATTTAGTTTTGGCATTTTATTGGACATATAAAATCTTAATTGTAATGGGATTTAAAAAGATGTGGTTGTTACAGTCTTAGCTGTAAAAGAATCCTACATAATATTAAAGTCTATTCTCTGACAGATTTGCAGTATATCACGTTGATAATTGAATTTTGTATTGCTGGATTTTGTGGATAAAAGATAAGAGAAATTGGTTTTACTTGTTGGTTAAGACTTCTTGCTGGTGAGTATCGTAGATGTATTTATCAATGGCAGAGGTGGATTCGATGGGTGTTGGACAAAAAGTGTAGTGGGTGTTAATTGAATTTGGAAAAAAAACATATCAAATTTTCACCTTTCCTTTGTTTTCCAAACGACGCTATGGAGGCCATGAACAGGTGCTGAGTTGTTGGTGTAGCATACGTTCACATACAGCAGACATCTATCTTGAATGGGTGTGTGTGTTGATGGCGCAGTGAATGTTATGATATGGTGAAAAGAGTATTAGTGCAGTGGGTCAGTGTTAGCTACAGTGAAGTGGGTTAACATCTATTTTTCTAGACTTGGTCTTCTGGGATTGTACATGATTTCTTGGCTGCATCATTCTTCATTGGCTCAATGATTATCAATTGATTTCTTTATGGGCTGCGTATACTGTGGTTGGTGAATGTGTTATCGGTGCAGCTGTGGTTTCGTGTTGGTGTTTATATGAATCAGCCTATTGTTATTGCGACAACTTCCATATCTATTTCAGTGGAGTGGAACTCATCAGAAAGTTGCTCTTGTCTATCTCAAGTGTATTTAGTTTTCGTTCTTTATTAATTTAATCACTTGATTATTTGTTCATTGTTCTTTCGTTAAAAGATTGATTGAGAAAATCCTCTGTTGAGGTTAACACGAGTCGGTCGTGTTATTGGGTGTGAAAATCTTTCACAGGAAGTGAGATTGAGTGATAGTGTCAAGGGTTAAGTGGTGTCGGCACGGTAAAGTCTTGAGTAATTCTATTGTACTTCGGTGAAAATGATTAATCTAGGTTAGGGCCTCGCAGACGTAGGCAAGGAGTACCGAACTATGTTACCAAATTTATGATGTCATCTATTATTTAGCTTTTGATTGGTTTTGTTTTGTTTATGCCAGAGACGATCACGGTAAAATCAGAAAGTTTGCAAAATTACTACCCCCTACAGTTTTTCAATTGGTATCAGAGAAAGGTTACCGTTTCAGAACTTGTTAGCAAGTTGGTGCAGATCCTAGTTTCGTGGACATGACTAATTTTGAGATGAATTTGTTAAGGGGTAAACTAGAAAGGAGCAACGGATTGGCACTACAGGGTGAAACTGGAAAAGTTATAAATGATATAGAAGATAAATCTGACGAGAATGAGGATATGGAGTTGTTAACACGAAAGTTCAGTAAGTGGCTAATGAGAGTGAAAAAGGACAAACTCGAGTTTAGGCAAAACGTCAGAAGCTCATCGAATAACAACTTCAAACAAGCCAAAACTCAAAAGGGAGAAAGTAAGGTAAAGAGAATTCAATGCCATGAGTGTTAAGGCTTCGGACATGTTCAAGCAGGGTGTGTTAATACTATGAAGAAGAGAAAAGGAAAATCCTATACGAACATTTGGAGTAAGAATGAATCCGAGAGTGAATATGGTAGTGAAGAAGAAATCGTTAATGGTGATACGTTAGTTGTTTTACATAGCAAAAGTCCAGTTACTTGCTTAACAGTCACTGAGAAGTAAGTAACTGAAGACATAAAAGGGGGAAAAACGAAAACAACTCAGCTTAAGACCCAATATCAGATTATGACAGTGATGAAAGTGGCCTAGATGATAGAAAGGAGAATATTTACGAGGCTTACAAAGCTATGCATGAAAAATGGATGAATATGTGTAGCAAGAATGAAAGATTGAAAGACGAAAATCTCTCCATGAAGAACACTATCCAAGGGTTAGAAAAGAAATTGAAGTTGGCATTAGATAAGCTTGGTGAAGATATAATGAGATTAGTAAGTACTGAAAAGGGATTGAGAATGTTGAATGGAAGCACAGAAAAGTTAGAAAAGTTGATAGAAATCGGTAAGGTTAAAGGAGATCTTCAAGGCATTGGTTATAAGGGAGAATGCTCTAAGGTGAATGAGGAAAAAAATGATCTGTCTAGATTTTTTCGAGAAGAAGGAACATCGAAAAAGATTCGTACCTACGTGTCATTTTTGCGAAGTTATCGGGAACATAAGGCCGAGATGCTATAAGATGTTACAAATGATGTTTCAAAGGGGTCAAAACTGAAAATCTAGACACTCTCCATTAAATTTCCAGCAACAGTCCATGGTACCGAAGCACACTTGGTTTAAAAAGGGTCAAGTACAAGCACAAAAACGTAGTGAAGGAAAAACAAGAAATTGTACGGATTCACAGTTAGTTACTATTTGTAAAGTAACTGGTCAAACAGATAACAAGTCAGTTACTTCTGAAGAAGAAACCGATGACAGAGATAACTTGACGAGGAATAAGCTCATGTTTGAATTTCTTCGAGGGGTACAGGGACTATGTACTTTACATTTTTGAAGTATGGTTTGATATTTTTTTATCAAAAAAACAAAAAAAGGATAAGAAAAGTCAAAAAATTTTGTTATCTTTAGTTTTTTTTTAGTTTTTATGTTGCCATTGTCGTCCCATCTTTTTAGTAGTTTGCATTGTGACTTTTATTTGGCTCCAGCAAAGACGCTTCAGCTCTTTCATCAGTATGGGTCTCTCTCTTGGGTATCTCTCTCTCTTTAGGCATATCTCTCAGTGTTTTGAATGGTGGCAATTTGTTTTTTTGGCATGTTTATGATTCTTCCGCTGCACCTATTGTTGATTCTTATGATTATGCATTTTGATACTGTTTTGTCTCAAGGGGAAAACATCAGATTGTTTACAGTGAATGTTCTATTCAGGAGGAGATTTCAAGGTATATGCGTGACTATTCGTCATACTTTTTGGCATCTTTATTCCCAAGGGAGAGAAATTTGGATGATTGGTGTCCTTTGGAACTTGATATTTGATTAAAGGGGAGTATCTGTCATATGAATTATGCTTTTGATTTATATATCCAATTATGTTATTTAGGGGGAGTTTCATATTTGTGACAAACAATGCCAAAAAGGGAGAGATTGTTAAGATATATTATATATATCTTTTATTTAGTTTTGGCATTTTAATTGGACATATAAAATCTTAATTATAATGGGATTTAACAGATGTGGTTGTTACACTCTTAGCTGTGAAAGAATCCTACATAATATTAAAGTCTATTCTCTGACAAATTTGCAGTATATCATGTTGATAATTGAATTTTGTATTGTTGGATTTTGTGGATAAAAGATAAGGGAAATTGGTTTTACGTGTTGGTTAAGAGTTCTTACTGGCGAGTATCATGGATGTATTTATCAATGGCAGAGGTGGATTCAATGGGTGTTGGTCAAAAGGTGTAGTGGGTGTTAATTGAATTTGGGAAAAAACATATCAAACTTTTCACCTTTCCTTTGTTTTCCAAACGACGCTATGGAGGCCATGAACAGGTGCTGAGTTGTTGGGGTAGCATACGTTCACGTACAGTAAACATCTATCTTGAATGGGTGTGTGCGTTGATGGCGCAGTGAATGTTATGATATGGTGAAAAGAGTATTAGTGCAATGGGTCAATGTTAGCTACGGTGAAGTGGGTTAACATCTATTTTTCTAGACTTGGTCTTCTGGGATTGTACGTGATTTCTTGGCTGCATCATTCTTCATTGGCTCAAAGATTATTAATTGATTTTTTTATGGTCTGCGTATACTGTGGTTGGTGAATGTGTTATCGGTGCAGCTGTGGTTTCGTGTTGGTATTTATGTGAATCAGCCTATTGTTGTTGCGACGACTTTCAGATCTATTTCAGTGGAGCGGAACTCATCGGAAAGTTGCTCTTGTCTATCTCAAGTGTATTTAGTTTTCGTTCTTTATTATTTTAATCAATTGAGTTATTTGTTCATTATTTTTTTGTTAAAAGATTGATTGAGAAAATCCTCTGTTCAGGTTAACATAAGTTGGTCGTGTTATTGGGTGTGAAAATCTTTCATGGGAAGTGAGGTTGAGTGATAGTGTCAAGGGTTAAGTGCTGTCGGCTTAGTAAAGCCTTGAGTAATTCTATTGTACTTCGGTGAAAGTGATTAATCTGGGTGAGGGCCCCGCAGATGTAGACAAGGAGTGCCAAACTACGTTACCAAATTTCTGTTGTTATCTATTATTTCGCTTTTGATTGGTTTTGTTTTGTTTGTGCCAGAGATGATCATGGTAAAATCGAAAAGTTTGTGAAATTACTACCTCCTACGGTTTTTCAATTTTATAATTAAAATCATGACATAATGGGTTAGGTCCTAATTAACCCAATTTATCACTAATATTAACATAATTAATATTAATGAAATTTTCCAAAAAAAACAGACGTTGTCTTCAACCTCCAGCCAGGTCAGTGTGACCTGGCTCTAAAACCCGACAGCACCATCGCTCTGGATAGTCGCCTAAAGCTCGAGGATCACTGTGATGGGACGACGTCGACCAGCCGAGGAACGTGAGAAGCTAGAAACCGGGCCGTGCGACGTTACATGGATGGCGATGTCCGAAGACCATCACGCACGGTCATCGTCAACCCTCCTCTCTTCACCATCTAGTCACATGGGTGCAACATGGAGTACCAAAACATCATTCTAACATCCATCATGTACCAAAAAGTCGAAAATATTCAACATCTCAAGTTCATGTTTCACGGCAGAAGGAGAAAACTAGAAACAAAGCATAACAGAGGCATGTATTTCTCAACAATTCAAAAGAAAGGTAGAGGGGCTAAGTCTCTGATACCAAATGGAATAAACATAGCAACAATATGGACAATATGGCATGCATCTCATACAGCAATATTTACGTAAAGATGCATGCACAATACCCATTCATATATGTATATAGCAACGGAAGCATAACCGAAATAAATACCTCCCGCCATTGCACGTTGATGTCAAGCTCCAGAATATTTTGAATCTTCTATCCTATTACTTAAGCACGACGATGGTGTACTCTGATGCTTAGTGCTTGGCAAGAATAAGGACCCAAACGAATGTTTATAACACCGTCTCCATACCTCTGCCCATCACAGAGGAGGAAGCTCTGGAGTATGGGCAATAAAGCTTGGGTATGGGCAAGCACGTGTGCATGGACCATAGTTAGGTAAATTTTATTAAAAATCTTACACAAAAGTGACACAAGGGATTAAACAAAGCCATTGTGTTAGAAGTTTTGAGAACGATGGGTTTGGGTTGTCCATGGATCTCCAGCAAATTCCATGGTCTACACCACTTTTTGTTTCTCTTCAGTTTCATGTACTTTCATTAGCTGAGACAAAAATGACAGACTTTCTCACACCGTCTAGTCTAGGAAGATGATGCACTCTCCAAGAAGCTGATGCAATGCTTCCTTCTCTGCACTCTAGAAAGATGATCTGAAACTTACTGATTGAAGCTTAGCAACTGTCAAGCTCAGTGACCACTTCAACAGCAACACTCAACATTTCTTGCGTTCAGCATTTTGTTGCTTTCGAATAAGCAGAATAGTTGTGTGAAGCTACCTGTCAAAAGTAAACTCAAATGTAAAATAGTGTAGGGGTTTTGATTTTAATTGTGAGTTTTGAATGTAAGTTTGGTTGCTATTTCACTGAAAATTCCAGAACCAATGTCTGGATATTGTGCTTCTTGCATTTAGCTTAGCACTCAAAACTTTACTGAATTCAAGAACAAAACCAGAGAGTTTTTTCTTCGAATGAGAATGCTACTGTTTCATTGCATATATGAGGATAATGATTGTGTGAGCTTTATATATTCAATGCTTACATGCCTTAATACACCTGGAAAAACAAAAAAAAACTGACAATCATGATCTGCTAGAAAACAAAACATGCTAAAGACAATAACTGAAAACTACTGACATTCTTTAAAAGCCTACTAATTTAAAAGTTTTAAAGCAGAATCTGATATGCTGGACCACTTTCATAGACTTTTAGTATGAAATGGACAACCTTTAGCTCCCATGCTCCACATCAGCTTGAACTTGCACTTTGACAAATTTACTCCATGCTCCAATTCTGCTTCAGGAAAAAAAACTTCTTCAGGTTTTTGAACTTCAACAGGTTGCATCAAATTTTCTACATACATCTTCAGCTTCTTCACCAAACTTCCTTCTTCGATCTTCAATCTTTAAAATTTCACCTTTTGGATGCAAAATCTTCTGAATTATTCCTATAATCAAAATTTCGAGCTTCCTGAGTTGCTTTGGAGGCTTCAGCTTGGTCTTCACCTTTCTTCTCTTCTTCATCTTGGTTGCCAATGCAAGATCCTCTACAAGCTTCAACATTTCTGGTTTCACAAAACAATTAACTCCAACAACTCCTTCTTTGTTTTGTGGAACTTGCACTCCTATCATATTTCTTAAGGATTCAAATCTCCATTTTGGTAAGCCTTAGTGAACAAATATGCTAATTGGAAGCTTGATCTGT
This sequence comes from Erythroxylum echinodendron, assembly GCA_027575705.1. NCBI lineage: Eukaryota > Viridiplantae > Streptophyta > Magnoliopsida > Malpighiales > Erythroxylaceae > Erythroxylum > Erythroxylum echinodendron. Next base: position 17,548 of record JANZXR010355692.1, read on the forward strand.
AGAAGGCCATTTTGATCTCCTTTTCCTCAATCAATTCCCTCACATAATGATACTTCACTTTCATATGCTTGGTTCTGATCTGATCAGATGGATTCTCAGCCATTGAAATTGCAACACTTGAGTCACAATAAATTGTCACACATTTGCCTCTCAATTCACCTACATCCTTCAGGATTTTCTTCAACTATTGAGCTTGTTTAGCAGCCATATTCATAGCTACATACTCAGCCTCTGCTGTGGATTGTGCAACTACTCTCTGCTTCATTGAACTCCATGCAAAAATTCCAGAACCTAAGCTGCAGCAATAACCACTTCTACTCTTGCTTTCATTGCTTCCAGCATAGCTATCATCACTGAACACACACAATTCCACCTTTTCTCCTCTTCCAAACCAGATTCCACAATCAATTGTTTTTTTAACATATCTGATTATTCTCCTAGCATAAATAGCATGCTGCCTTGAAGGATTTTGGTTAAAACCAGCTATTATATTCACAGCACACACAATGTTAGGCCTTGATGCACTTAAATACATTAATAATCCAATCATGCTTCTAAAATAAGTAGCATCAAATTCCTCAGCTGATCTGGTTGGCTCCAATTTCAGTTGATGTTCCATAGGGGTTCCCATTCCACTGCTCTCCTTCAGTCCAAATTTGACAATTAATTCTTTTGCATACATTTTCTGGTGTATGAAAATTCCATCACTCTTTTGATTTATCTCCAAACCCAAGAAGAAGCTCATCTCTCCCAAGTCTGTCATCTAGAATTCAGACTCCATCAACTATTTGAAGTCTTTCACAAGCTTCTCTTTGGTTCCAATTATGAGCAAGACATATACAGATAGTGAGCAGATCAGTTTTTCTTCCTTTTCTCACTTCATATACAATGTAGCTTTACTTTTGCTTCTTGAAAAACCATTCTGCACTAGGTAGCTGTTGATCCTCGAATACCAAGCTCTTGGAGCTTGTTTCAAACCATAAAGAGCTTTCACCAACTTGTAAACCTTCTGCTCTTGTCCCTCCTTCACATATCCTTCGAGTTGCTTCAAATACACTTCCTCGTCTAGCATTCCATTTAAGAATTTACTCTTCACATCCATTTGATGCACCCTCCACCCTTTGTTTGCAGTTAGAGCCAATAGCAATCTCACAGTATCCATTCTAGCTACTGGTGCATATGTGTCAATGTAATCTACTCCATACTCTTGTTTGTAACCCCTCACAACAAGTCTGGCTTTGTATTTGTTGATGGTTCCATCTGGATTCAGTTTTCTCTTGTAAATCCATTTGGAATCGACCACTTTGGTTTCTGGACTTGGTAGATCCACCAGCACCCATGTTCCATTTTCTTCAATTGCTCTTATCTCCTCGTCCATTGAGCTTTGCCACACTCTTTGATTGACTGCTTGTTTGTATGTCACTGGTTCGGATTCTGCAATCAGAGCATATCCTGTGATTGCTAGATTCTCATGTGTCTCCTCTTCATCAGTTGCATTGTACCTGAAATCATAAAAGGGGTTAGTTTCTGCATAAATGGAGGCCAGATCCCTCTCCTTATATGCACTATCTGAACTTGACAACTCCTCCTGAGCTGGTGACCTCAATTCCTCCCTTCCTGGTACTGAGTCATCTTCTGAATCTTGTACAATCTCTTCCAATAATCTTTCACTTCCTGTGCTGGTTGCATCTTAAGATTCCAGCCGAGTTGATTCTATTTGAAGTCTTTTATCCACCGGATGGATTGACTCATCTGCATCATGTATTTCTTGATCTGTGGCATCTCTCAACCTTCCTACTCCACTTGACTCACCTATTGGTAAATCAATTCCAGCACTTCTTCCTTTCTTTGCAGTAGGTTCTTCCCAATTCTAGCTTTCATTCTCATCGAATTTTATATTCCTGGATACCAACATTTTCTTAGTTTCAGGGCTATAGATTCTATAACCCTTTGATTCAGTGTTGTACCCTATCATTACTCCCTTCACTGCCTTCTCATCTAATTTTGTTCTTTTTACTTCAGGAATGTGCACATATGCAGCACATCCGAATACCCTCAGATGATTTACCTTAGGTTTCACTCCAAACCAGATTTCAAATGGAGTTTTTCCTTCCAGTGATCTGGTCTTTAGTCTATTTTGCAAGTACACTGCAGTGAAGCATGCTTCAGGCCAAATTTACTTGGAACTCTCATCCCAAGCATCATTGATCTAGCCATCTCCACTATGCTCTTATTCTTCCTCTCAGAAACTCCATTCTACTGTGGAGAGTAAGCAACTGAGAATTGATGGAAAATGCCTTCTTTCTCAAAGTAAACCTTCATCTCATTTAAAATGTATTCTCCTCCTCTGTCACTCCTTAAACATCTTACTTTCTTCCCACATTGACTCTCAGCTTCTACCCTCCATACTTTAAACATGCCAAATACTTGATCTTTGCTCTTCATGAAGTAAATCCATAAGTACCTCGACACATCATCTATAAATTCAACATAATATCTACTTCCTCCAGCTTATGGTGTGTCCATAGGTCCACAAACATCAGTGTGCACTAATTGCAATTTTTCTGTAGTTCTCCACTCATTCGCTGGAAATGGTAAAAAATGGCTCTTCCCTTTTACACAAGCTTCACATACTGACTTCATCTTGCTGCTCAAATGTGGTATTCCAACAACCGATCCCTTTTTCTGCATTTCAATGATGTAATCAAGGTTTGCATGACCATACCTCTTATGCCATAATTATGTCAATTCAGTCACTGGAATTGCAGTGAAGGCTCCATTAACATTTGTCATCCGTATTTTAAAAACTATGTTCACCATTGTTACATTATGAACTAACTCTCCTTTTCCATTGAAGATTCTGCATTCATTGTCTTCGAAATGCACTTTGTAATTCTTCTCTAAAAGCTGTCCTACACTGATCAAGTTTTGATCTAACTCAGGAATATAATACACTTCTTCAAGTATGGTACTTCCTGCTTTGGTAATCAACTCCACATTTCCCTTCCAAGTGACTGGTATTATTTCTCCATTACCAATCTTTACCATAGTATTCAAGTTAGTAGTTGTTTCTACAAAAACCTCCTTCTTCTTTGTCATATGGTTGGAGCAACCACTATCTATCAGCCACTCTCCTCCTTTTTCATCATTTGCCTCAGCTGTATGAAACTCAACAGTAGAAGCATGATTTTTGTTTTGATAACAAACCTCCACCACAAACACACTTTCCTTAGTGATTGGTTTTTCTGATGGTTTAGATATTTGTGAAGGTCCTGATTGAGTACTGGAATTGTGCTGTAGGTTGTGCTGAGAGTTTGAGCAAATTTCTTAGGGTGGTTGTTGTAACATCCTGTCACCTATACATACGACTAGAACATGTAATTGTGAGACATTTATATGACCTAAGACAAATGAACGTTAGACATAAGTTATGACACATTGTTTGGCACATGCATACAAGTATACATGCTTCATTTAGCATTTCCGGTTAAGTATGACAATTGTGATTATGATGAATGGTGAAGTAGTGAAGATAAAATTGGTCTTTGAAGTCTTCATGGAATTTGTACATCTTGATGCCCTCTTTCGAATCATGTAAAGAACAATTGAATCCGATCTCTGTAGAAAAAGTTATGTTAAGAGGAAAACTTCTTCCGTGATGACGTCAGCTTCCTCTGGGTGACGTCATCTCCTTCTGTAAATCATCTCCTTCTATATATCGTCTTCTTCTGTAACTGATCTTCTTCTGTAAGGGCGCATCGTCTGTAAAGATGCACCTTCTATAAATAAACCTATATCCATTGCATCCTCCTAAGTTTACGAGAGACCTGAAAGAGTGCCATGCAAAGAGGTCAATAAGAATTGAACTGTGATGTTAGAGATTTGTGATAAGTTCTGATAAGAGAGAGAGAGAGA
>JANZXR010355740.1:0-21455 GCA_027575705.1 Erythroxylum echinodendron
CTTTCATGTAGTATTTTGTACTAGGTTTTTGTATATATGTACAGATATGTACAGACAGTACATTATGTGATGGATGTGTAACTTTTGATTTTGTTCAATGAAAAGAGGAAGAGTTTGATTTTAAAAATGGCGTCCTGGTGTGTACCCTACGGATATGTATCGAAATGACTTACGGGCATCCCGGTGCATACCCTACAGTAAGGGGTGTTACAATAATTGGCAAACCGTCTTCGAATTAATCCTCTATATTCATGGATTGGCCTAATCAGTTGTATATTTTTTATTCAAAGATTAAGAATATTTTAAAACCAGTTTGTGCATTCATCACACTTAAATCCCTTTATTAGCTAGTTCAAAAGCGTGATCGCTATGTCTTGGTTAAATTGATTAGGAAGTACCCTTACACCTTTGGATAAGGTCTAATTCTCCATTAAGTCATAGAGCATTATACTTTTTGCTTTTCCAATAAGTGGCGCTTACTAATCTTCAAATATTGGTCTTCCTCCTTTAGGTGTAAGCTGCTTAGCACTTTATCTAAACCACTTGTCAATCGTATGAAGTATTTGCTGCTTTGGTCACATGTCTTAGGACTTTTTCCACATAAGGTGCGTTTTATGTTTGAATTTAGCATTTACCATACATACAAGCTTAAGATCATTCTAATGCAATCCAGTAAAGGATCATGACAGACTTACTCTACCTGAATTAATTGGTGCTTTGCTTTTTTTGTCTTAGAAATGTATCTTATATGTTTGAAACATTGACTATGCATAAGCTTAAGACCATTGTACTGTACATCCAACCTCAATGGTTGGTTCAAGTGGTTCAGCTAGTGCTTCCATCGTTAATTGATCCAGGATTTCATTCTTTGGTCCAGCAGCTAGTAGGTAATTCCTGAATGCTCAGGTTATTAAAGGCTATAGATACATAAACACTGTAAATATATATGGTTTTGATAGAGAAAAAATTCAAAATAATCAATATTAAAACTAAAATTTTTGACATGATTTGATGTAATCCTTTTTTCACCGAGTAACCTATTTCAAAAAAAATCAAAATTTTCCATATGTTATAGAAATAATATTTTCCTACCTAATTTCAAATTTATCTTGATCTTCAAAAGCATTATACTCTATCCGCTCCAAAATGAGCGTCATGTGTTGACTTTTATTTCTTGTCAACATAGTGCTAATGTGACCTTATTTTAATAAAATAATATTAAATATTTAAAATTTGAAAAACTATGTCATAAATAATTAGTAACTCAAAAATTATAAAAATTTAAATTTTTTCAATTTATGAAATAATTAAAAAATATTATCAAAATTTTAATTATTGATTGAAAATAGTGCAAGGAGACACTCTTGGTGGAACAAAGAAAATACTATTTATCTTGCCTCCACATAATTTTAGTCGTGAGGTGCTAGTGGATTCAAATACCTTAAAAATAAATTTTGAAAAAAGTAAACATTTATTACTTGTTGGTTAATCATAGGTTGTTTATTCAAATGAAAATAATATAAAATTGTTACTTGTGTTACTTAAGAAAAAAAAATACTAATAGGACTATTGTATATAGGAAAAGGTCGACAACCAAATTAAAAAAAAAAGAGAGGAGGTCGAAGGATATATACTAGTGTGACAATTGTATAAAAACTGGTAAAGGAATTTTTTGAAGGTGAAAAATGATGGGATGGGCTTTCACTTTTTAGTTTTTACATTACATTAAAAAGAGGGGAAGGTAGGAATTTGGGCATCTATTTTTCTTTTCCCCTTCTCTGCATTTCACATTTCCACTTAGCTCCTCAAGTACTATATTATTTAGGTTAGGGTTTGCTTTATACAATCATCTTTATAACTTCCTCCATCTTTCGCAATCATTAACGAAATCTACAAGGTAAATTCTGTATCCCTTTTACTCGTAGCATCTGTTATATATTTGTTAGCCATATTATGGGTGACATAAATAATTAATTCCAATTATTGTTTATAAATAAAATATCATGTTATTATGTGATTTGGTTTCTAACAAGGGAATTGAGTTTTCTTTTCATCCATTATTATATACCACTGTTCGTAGGTAATCACTTATTATTTTATTTTTTTCTTGATCTCTGTTCGTATGCAATCACTCTTTGTATTTCTTAATTATATTTTAGCTAGGTTTTGGATTGATTGGCCACTTAATAAAAAAGATATATATATTTGTAGTGTTTTGGAACAAAAGGTTTTCTAATTGTATTTGACCACAAAATTTTCCTAGGTGTAACTAGTAGCAACCAATCGTAAGGTTTTTGTAGCAGTAACTAGTGCGTAGTAGCCTATAGTTTTTAGGTTGTGAAAATTGGAAATTGTTCAATCGGAAGTGTGAGAATAATGAGACCCTACATGCTACTAAACCTATCAGATGGTTATATGGATGAATATGTTTGCTTAAACCCTAGACCTAAATTAATATTATTTTAAAATGAGTTTGTCGATATCAAAGCTTGAAAGAAATTTTTGACTACTTTTTTTAGTCTCATGTTTTGAGAGGTGCAATGTGGGCTTATTTAGCTTATTACTTGAATGGAGCCAAATCTTTCTTATCCCTTTCATGCGGCAATTTAAATCGACCAGCATTGTCTTTCCTTTTTTTTCTTAATCAACATATGCTCATCTTATCATGCATTAGCTTAGATTAGGTACATCGTCGATATGAATCAAATTGATCATGGGATAAAGTTTTATATCTCTTGTACTTTAAGACCATTAGTTTTCTTAATTAACGATATTTGATCATTCCCATTAAAAAATATAAAATAAAAATTGGATGAATGGGTCATATACAAAATAAATTCTTGTGGAGTAGCTGTTTTTGTATCTTTCAAATTTATAAATCTTAATGTTTTTAATTATTATTTTAATTATTACAGGTTGCTATACACCGATGGCAAGTAAAAATGGATATCGTGTGACAATTAACAGAAAAAACAAACGCGCAAAGACTGTCATATCAACAAATAATAATGACAATGATGAATCACATGACCAATTGATGCAACAAGAATCTGTAGCTATTCGTGATGATCATTTTGATACTTCTGAGCAAGGGCCAACTATCATAGGTAATGTATTAACTTGTAATTATTAAAATTGTTGTATGTCAAACAATAAAAATAGTTAATATAAGCTAATCATACGTAATGTGATAGGTTGTCAAAAGACACAAGCATCACAATCAAAAGCAACTCGAGATCCAACTAGAAATTTGAAAGTGGCACTATTGGGGAGAGGCCAAAAATTGTCTGTGACATTCTTAGAAGGTAGGGCAATGGGTCCAAAGGCCTCAAGTTTTGTTTACCAAGTTGGTGTTAATATAAGAGACCCCGAGCTTACTCCTATTTACGCTAAGACCTGGGATGACATTCTTGATGAGAAAAAAAGACATATTATGGGATGATTTATTAGTAAAGTTTTATAATGTCATATTTTAATAAATAAATGATTATAAGTTTTATAATTGGCTTATTTTCTATTAACATTTTTTTTTATTTTGGTAGACCTATTTTGATTTTGAATATGATGAGGAGCTCAAAAGGAGTATTATGAAATGGATGGGAGAAAGGTTCAGAACTTATAACTGCAGATTGAAGAGAGAGAATTTTTTGTCTAATATGATAGAAGAAGAACTCATCAAGAAGAAACCTCATGAAAAGTTTAGTCAAGTTGATTAGGAAACTATGGTTAAGCATTAGTTCTCTCCTAATTTTCAGGTAAATTATTAGTGAATATCACTTACTAATATAAAATATTAGATTATATTGCTATATTATTTATTGTTTATTAATTTTCTTTCCAACAAGAACAAAGTCATAGGCATCAAGGGAATCGATCAAAGAATAAACGGGCACATAAAACTGGTTCTAAAGGCTGTACTCAATTGAGATATGAATACGTGAGTAAAAATATGTGGTTATCATAGATTTTTTAATCACATATATTAATTTACTAACTTGAAATTTTAGTTATATGCAGAAATTGGCTAATAAAAAGGAACTGTCAGGAGTTGACAAATACATCATAGCCCACACAAAGGCAGATAATGAAACTCCTGCAAATGATGAAATAAAGGAGACCGTTGTAAGTAAATACTTTTATAATTTTTTAAAGGATTTAATTTATTAATGATATTTAATGCTGACTTAAATATTACACCAATCTTTTTTTTTTGGAATTGAGCATGATTTGGATAATGGAGTTTGACTAAATTTGAATGATATTTGTCATGACTCATTAAGAAAATGGAGATTGATTATAGCACAATTAGGTCTATCTAATATTACTATTTCCAATCAACCAAAAAAATTTGTGTCAATTTCCACCAAAATAAAATTTTGTATAATAAGTGGACAAATGTAGTACTACGTGAGTAATTCTTATATTTAGTATTTTTAGTTACAATTTATATGTATTTCAAATAATAGCAATAACTAAAGAAGACCATTTTTTTTTAGGAATGAAGGTAAAAATTTCAGAATTTTAATTTATTTAGGTATTTAATTTTTTGATATTCATGTAGGAAGAGTTGAAGAAATATAAAGCTGAAAAAGAAGCAGGAGTGATAAACCATGATGATGATGAGATTTTTGAGAAAGTTATTGGTAAAGAAAAACATGGTCGTGTTAGAAGCTACTTGCTAAATACCACCCCATCTACTTATCAGGAAAATGGAACTTCAAAACATGAGCTTATAAAAGAACTTGCTGAAACCAATGAGTGTGCTCAAAGCTTGAAGAACGAAATGACAACTCAATTTCAAGAAATGAAGGGACAAATTGTGAAGGAAGTGCAAAATCAAATGATGGAGACCTTCAAGAATATGCTTGAAGCAGCTAAGAATGGAGATTTTAATTTTGATTCTTTCAAAGAGATGTTTGAAGCCTCATCGAATAGCGTTAACTCCTCAAAATCTCATACCAATGAGACAAATGTGGTAAGTCTTAATCTAAAGTTTTTCTATAAATTATTTTATTATTTTAGATAATCAATATTAATTTTACTTATCATATTACTTTTATTTATTTTATTTTAGGACGTGGATGCGGATACGGATGAGTATTGCATCATTCATTGGGGTTCGTTTATTATCTTATTGAACATTTTTATTTTTAGTTAATTAGATGATATCATAGCTTCTATGAACATCTTATTCGATCTTGTTATTAGGATTCACTTTCAAGTGTTATGTTTAGTTTTCCTTGAAGTTGAACTTATATTAATGCAATTTCATTTCTTAATGTTAATTTTTAAATTCTATTATATAAATTATGGTAAAAAATATAAATTTTTTTAGGTACGAGATTATTACTTTTGCAATTTGTGATAAAAATTATCCATTATTAGAAATAAAATAACAGAAAAACTTTTGTTACCACCATAACATTCTTGTTGTAAGTTACTACCTCTATTAATAAACCATATGACATTGCATAATAAGATATTTAGTTACTATTTTCTAGTAATAGAATTTAATATTATTAATTTATATATTTTGGAACGACAAAATATTCTTACACTAAATATAATGTTTTTAGTGACAATATTAACCAAAAACAACTTACGTTATTACATATATGTTTTTGTGATATTGATTTATTCTGTTGTTAAAATAACACTTGGTTACCATTGTTTGGACTTTTTGCAATGATTATACTGTATTACAATATATTCTAATTTGCAAAAAAAATATATCACTATATAGAACTTCTAACATTAACCTTTTGTATTAGTAATTTTCGTTACAAGATATTACTTTTAGTTAACGAACTTTAAATTATTACAAAATTAAGCATTAGTTACTTATTCTTGTAGCATTACTAATTAATGATTTTGTAATAGTAAATTAATTTCTTGCTAAACATAATATTTTGCAATAATAATGTTCAGCATACAATCATAATTTGTCATGTAATTATATGTTAGCTATAGAAACTATTTTAGCAAAATGGAAATGCCTTTTGCAATAAATATATTCTATTCTAGTGACGCATTGTTTGATTACTAAATGTATAGAATCCACAACGAGAAAAATTTTCGAAGCACGATGAGAGTTTATCTAGCATCGGATATGGGAATTGTGTCACGAAACCTTTAGCAACACCCCCTACAATAATGGAATGTGACAGAGTCAATTTCCATCACCACAAGTTTTAGTAACAAACTTCACATCTATAGCAATGGTTTTAATTCGACATCAAAGCCTTTTCATTTTGTAGTGTATAGTTACAAAGGAATAAAACAACTTCTTTCTGTTAGAGTAATTAAGGAAATAAAGAAAAGGAAAAAATAAATGAAGAAAAGAAACATGGAGAATAGTCGAAATGGACCAATAAACATGGACAAAACCGAAAAGGGAAAGTTATCTCTTGAAGGGTTGATGGGACCAAGATCTTGTTGGTCCAAGTCCAAAAGTGAAATCCATTAGAGAAGGGGGTAAACCTAGTCTTCCAAACACAAAAACACATCATTTTGAGAAACCTAGGGTTCATGATTGTCGAAGCTCTCTAGAGAGCTTGATACATTGCTGCAAGCTGGGTGGTATACGTCATAGAGAACACCCAGCTTGAGTTTGAGGATGTGGAAAGATGAGTGAGGGAGAGCCTTCGTGAAGATATCGGCAAGCTAGCTACAGGAGGCTACAGGAAGGAGATGAAGAACTCTAGATTAAACTCATTCATGAACCAAGTGACAATTAATTTCTATTTGGTTGTTCTTTTGTGAAAATAGGGTTTTCAACAATATGAATCGCTTACTTATTATCACAGTACAAGTAGGCTAGTTATGGATGGTCGACGTCTAGATTGACTAAAAGATATATTAGCCACTACAATTTTCAGTGATGGTGGTGAGTGCACAATACTCAGCTTCGGAAGAGCTTATAGGGATGGTAGGTTACTTCTTCGTCTTCCAAGAGATCAACGAGGCTCCTAAAAACACACAATAGGTAGTGATGGATTTTCAGGAGTCTGGACAAATTCCCTAATCAGAGTCAGAAAAAGCTCAAAGCTGGAGGGGAGAATCGTCACGGAAGACAACACTTTGACCCGGAGAACTTTTGAGGTAACGGAGAACTCGGAGAGTAGCCTGGAGAGGAGACACCATAGGCTTAGTGAGAAACTGTGAAAGCTATTAGACGACAAAGCAGATATCAGACCGTGTGATGGTCAACTATATTAGCTTCATAACTAAGCAATGGTAGGAGGTGATATTGGCTATAAGTTCTCCATCAACGATAAGTCTTGTGTTTTAGACCATCGGAGGAGGTGCTAGTTTTGTATGAAGAAAACCTGTTTCCTGGAAAAGATCAATGACGTGTTTATGTTTGTACAAGTTAATACTAGAGGAAGAACTGGCTAGTTCAAGACCTAAAAAATATTTGGCGAGTCCCAAGTCTTTGATCCTGAAGGTGTCATCGAAGAACTGCTTTGTTGATCAGATGAGCACAAGGGAGTTGCAGGATAGAAGGACATCATCAACGTACACAAGAAGCCAGATGAAGTCATTTTGCTGCCTCTTTTTGAGCATTGAGTGATCAGAGGTTGATTGAGTGAAGTCATTGGAGATCAAAGCAGAGTTAAGTTTAGAGTGCCACTGCTTATTGGCTTGTTTAAGCTCGTAGATACTCTTTTTGAGATGACAAACCATATCTGAATAAGGTACGTCAAGGCTTTTAGATGGTTTCATGTACACCTCCTCATTTAGTTCACTATGTAGAAATTCGTTATTGATGTCTAATTGGTGTAAGTGCAATTATTTTGAAGCTAACATAGCCAGCACTATATAGATGGTGATGGTTTTGACAACGAGACACAAAGGTTACTTCTAAATTCGAATACTTGGTCTATTTTGGCTTAACCCCTTAACTTTAATGCTAAGATGACTCTGTATAGAGAAATGATGTCTTTGATTAAGTTTTAGGAATTAAATGGATCAAATGTTGGATCCTGAAAAGAAACAATCTCAAGATGTTCTAGTTTTCCTTAAAAGTCACAAAATCTGTTATGATTTTCCTTCTGATGAGTTTTCATTCATAATATAAAATAGTCAACTTATAACTAAAATGCTTAAGAAAGGAAAACATATTATTGCTCAAAAAGTGTTGGATTAAAATGTTTAATTTCTTATTCATAATACTTTCGAGACCTTTTCATATCTTCTATTTGTGCATCAGGCCATTGCATCTAATAAAAAGTAATATATAAGTACATATCTGTTAGGTTAATGCTGTAAAGGCAATCACCTTTAACACTTTTGTACAAACTTTATTTTGATTAATAAAGCGAAAGGCATTTTTCATTGATTTGATATTCATTTATACATGAATTGATATTGATCTTAAATCAATTTAATGAAGTCCACGATATAAAACATAGTATAAAGGAAATCATGATGAGATCATAATAATGAGATTCTTATCATGTGCAATTATGTTAGTATCTAAATAATCCCTAGTCATAGGATTAATAAGATAGGACATTATTAATCCAAAAAGACCAACACATGTTATACTCCTTAATTTGATCAAGCAGTGGATCTCATAAACTATAAGCATGAGTTGTTTAGAGTTACCATGTGGATGCTTGCTAAGAGTAGTAAGTACAATGGATAACCAACTATGAGATTATCATATGGATGATCTATCAAATGTCAATGATTAATCTCATCATAGCAATGGTGAAAATATCCTTAGAGTTGAGGTACTCAAGGATATCTTAGATATGAATCCTATTCTTTGACATCATTCCTTGTTACCTTAAGACGAGGTAGCTCTTAGGGTAGTAATTGGGTACAACTATTTGTATTTAAAGGTAATTGGGTAGCCAATAGAGGATTCATCACTCCTGAGAGAAGGAGATGATTCCCATGACCTATTATTGGAATCATTACTCAAGAGTCTCCAGCCAGAGCAATTATGTGTCTTGAAAAGAGGTTTGAATGACACATAGAGTAATGAGATCCTAGGATAAGAACTAGCATTACTTGGACTAGATGTGATGTAGTCAGTCTAGTGGGAGTTGACACATAGGTCATACTCCTAACTAAGTGCTAATTAACTATGGAAAGGTTCATAAGTTGCATAATTAACTATCGAAAAGTTTGTGTGCTAATCTACTTATATTAAAAAAAATTGGCATCGCAAAACCCTTCATAATTTGATTGAATTAAGAGTTAATTCAAGTTACTAAATAACCGGGAACTTAAAGGTCACATGCATAAAAGATCGAATGAAAAACAAAGTTTGTATGGCCATTTTAAGCAGGCCACGATCGTGACTCATAAGGCCACGTTTGTGGCCGAAGGCGAGATAGGCCATGATCATGATAAAAGCCACAAAATGATATATAAGTGAGTTCTTCACTTTTGTACACAAGCTTCTTCCACTTCTTACACATAAGTGATAACATAAGGGTTCTAGAAGAGTTCTAGACTGAGAATGAGGTGTCTTGAGTCTTGTTCTTGCAATTCATGCAATTGTTGCATGAATCAAAGTGCATGCAACAAGGTTCTTGACCTATCTTCCATCATCTTGAGCATCTACTAGAAATCATCTAGTTTGGTGCTCAAAACACCCTTATATATTGTTTCTTCATCTTCTTTGCATGTTCTTGGCTAATCAATGAAGGGTTTGGTGTTTGAAAAACCCAAACAAGGAGAAGAAACAACAAAGGAGGAGAAACAAAAGGTAAAAATGTTTCATATTTCATGTTCTTTACATATCCATGCCTGCATGTGTGATTCTATAGTTTTCGGGTTGTCATGGTGTTGGAATCTTGATTCCAACACTTCCATTGAATTTGCAAGCATGTGATGCATGCAACCATGGTGAACCCAACAGTGGTATCAGAGCAAGTTTATACATGTGATAGATGATGTATTGAAATGTGTGATAGATGATGTATTGAAATGTGCAAAGTGTTTGCTGGGTTGTGACTGACATGCATGCTATTTTGAAATAATTCTTATAAAATGTAGAATTTTTTTTCTAATTTTATTTCTACAAAATGTTTATAAGATGTTATATTATGTTTCTGACAAAGGAAATTTCAATTGAATGTCGTCTTCTATTTTATTTCGAATTAATATCTGGTTATTTATATGTTGAATTCTGGAAATTTCTGGAAAACTGAATGCATATGCTGACATTGAAAATTTCTTTTATAGAATTTTTTTCTATTTTTCTTTCATATAAGTTATCATAATTGTTATGTTTTGTTTTTATAAAAAGAAAATGCAATTGTATGTCATTTGCTATTTTATTACAAATTTAGTTTCAACCTGATGCATGTATGAAGTTCTGAAAATTCTGGAAATGTGATGAACATGCATGCATGTAAATTTTATATTAATTTTTATAAAAATTGTTATCATAAATTTTATGCATGAACATGAAAAATGAGATGTTTCCACATGTATGAAATGCATGACATTTGTTAAAGTGGTTATCTTATGCATGCATGATGTAATGTTTGACTAGTGTTAAAAGTAATGTGACAAGTGTCATACACATGTAATGTGTTCACTTATCCTTATTAATAAATAATTCCTAAGAATTAGGTTCTGTAATTTTTTATTAGATATATTTAGAAGTGTATAAGACACTAGAATTTTTCTAGAATTAATTGAATTTGATTCAATTAATAAATAAGTCAAAGTCAATATTGGTCAACTTTTTGAAAGTTGATGGAGTTGACTTACTTAATGACTTATAATGCATGTATTTTGGTTATAAGACCTAAATAAGGTTCTTATATGATAAGAAATGTATTCTTTTAATGTAAATAACATGCTTAATGCATGTGCTTGAAATTAGGGTTCCAAAAATTTTCCGAACATCGAATTGGTCTCTTTAGTGTCTAGTAGGTTAACTTATTTATCTTGATGATTTTGGCTGTAAAGATAATTTTGCCATGTGTTGAAATTGTTTAGATAAATTTGAGATGACCTAGGGATATTATAGATGACTAATTGATGTACTAAAATTTTGGGTACCTAGGGATTAATTTAGAATTAATCTAAGTAGAGCATAACATTTTTAGTGTGACTAGATATAGGCATATAAACTAGGATTAAATTATTTAATATAGACATCAAAATAATTGATTTTTAGGGTTCCTAATAGAATTACATTCATAATTTGAATTATCCAAGACTAAAACTAGTACCCGATTAGGTTCAATAGTTGAATTAAATCACGAACTTTAGAAGAATAGTCAAGTCACAAACTAAATTAAACCTCCTTTGTGTGATACATGCATTAAATGCATTTTAAAAGTAGTTATGGATATAAGCTCAATTTAATTGAGTTTTCCATAATCAAACTGTATATGTGATATACATAATCAAGATCATCCAAGTATTAATGAGATCAAAGGATAAATTCCTTAAACAAATATTAGGACTTACGCCTTCAATTGATATCGTAAGAACTAGAGTTCTTTTAGAGTTGGGTTATTGGGTAAACCCAAGCCCGCTGTACATGAATATGTTCAAACCATGGAACTTAAATTTTCGAATTAATAGGTTGGTCCTAAGTGGAAGCATTGATTTGTTAAACAAACCCCAGGTCAATGTGGATAGAGGCAAAGTTGGGTTATATACATGGGATGTATACAAATCAAAAGTTGATCACCCAATGAGTGTGCTAAATCAACAGTTGAAGGCACAAGTCGATAGTTGCATAATTGAATGCAATTGGTATGAATGATACCTACTGATTGACCTAAGAAGACTTATTAGGCAAACCCAAGGTCATTATTGGTGATACTAGATATTGACTGATTAAGAAAACTATAAGTTTACTCTAATTTGTAGTTAGGGCTATTGATTTGAATTAGAATAATGGGACCTATAATGCATTTGATTAAAGTCCTTATCAATATGAATTAACGTACATTCTAACACTTTCTCTCGTTCTTCTAGGTTATTGCATCGCCACGATGTCTTCTAGTGTAAACCTACGCTCCCTGTTAGATTCCAATAAACTAACAGGATCAAACTTCTTGGATTGGATATAGAATTTGAGAATTGTTCTCAAATCAAAAAACTAAGATATGTCCTAGATGAACCACTTCCCGATTCCCCTACTGTTGATGGATCAGAAAGCTTATAAGAAGCTACTAGATGATAGTGAGTTGGTTAGCTGTATAATGCTGGCCTCTATGTCTCCAAAAATAAAAAAGTAGCATGAGTCTATGTACGCTCATACTATAGTCTACCATTTGAGGGAATTGTTTGATGAGCAAGCTTAGTCTGAAAGGTTCGAAACCTCGAGGTTGCTTTTTCATTCTAAGATGGCTGAGGGATTATCTCTAGTGTAGTATGCACTGAAGATGAATGGATACATTGAGAGATTAGCTAGTTTGGACTTCATAATGGATCATAAATTAAGTACAGACTCAATTCTAACTGGTTTGGCCGATACTTATTCATAGTTTGTGCTTAACTATTAGATGAACCAAATATCCACAAAAATACCTTAGCTGATTAATCTGCTTAAAACAACTGAGCAAAATGTTAAGAAGGACAGTAAGGCTGTGATGTTGGTGAACTCAGATTTTGGTTCTCGAAAGAAGAACCAAAAGAAGAAAAACAAGTCCAAGAAGCGAGTGGGAGGTGTAACCAAGAAGAAGGCAAATGAGACAACACCAAAGGGGATATGCTTCCATTGTAATAAGGAAGGACATTAGAAGAGGAACTGAAAAGCTTATCTGGAGTCACTAAAGCAGAAGAAGGCATTAGATGCCCCACTGTCTATTTTAGGTATGATATTTATCATTGAGGCTAATACTATTTCTAATCATAACATTTGGGTATTAGATACCAAATGTGGCTCACACATATGTGTTGATATGTAGGGTTTCAGAGATAGTAGATTGCTCAAAAAGGGAGAGATGGACCTACGTGTGGGAAATGGAGCAAAAGTTGCTGCATTAGCCATAGAGACATATATTTCGTATTTTCCTTGTGGGCTAGAGTTAGTTTCGGAAAATTGCTATTATGTACCTATTGTGACTAAAAACAATGTATCTATTTCATGTCTTAATAAAGCAGAATTTCATTTAACTTCTTCAAGCAATGGTTGTTTAATTAAGTTGACTAAAATATTGTATGGTATTGCTACATTGTGCAATGGAATTTACATATTAGATATGTCTAATCCAATTTTAAATATCGATTACAATAAAGTACGAAAAAGAGATAACTTGAAATCATCTTACTTATGGCATTGCGACTTGGCCATATAAGTGAGAAACGCATGATTAAGCTACACAAGAATGGTAGCCTAAGGTCATTTGATTATGAATCATATGACACATGTGAATCTTGCTTGTTAGGCAAGATGACTAAATTACCTTTTAAAGGAAAGGGTGAACAAATGAATGGGTTATCATACCTAATATATTCTGATGTATATAGTCCAATGTCCATTCATGCCAGAGGTGGTTTTGTGTACTTCATTACTTTTATCGATGATTATTCATGATATAGGTACGTGTATCTAATGAGATACAAGTCTGAAGCATTTGAAATGTTCAAATAATTTAACATGAAGTAAAGAAATAACTCGGTAGAAGTATTAAAGCACTTCAATTAGATCGAGGTGGTGAATACTTATACAAGGAATTTCTAACTTATCTTGGAGATAATGGGATAGTATCCCAGTGGACTCCACCTTACACACCATAACATAATGGTGTGGCTGAAAGGAGAAATCAAACCTTGTTAGATATGGTAAGGTCGATGATGGGCTTAACAAATCTACCAAAATCCTTTTGGAGTTATGCACTTGAGACTGCTATTTATATAACAATCAGAGTCCCTTCAAAGGCAGTTAAAGTTACTCTATATAAGATATGGACTAACAAAGGCCCTATCTTTCTCATATGAAAGTTTGAGGTTGTTCGGTTTATGTGAAGGGGATTCAATCAGATAAGCTTGAAGAGAAATCTGATAAATGTCTATTTATAGCATATCCTAAGGAAACAATTGGATATTAGTTCTACAATGTTTTATAGAAAAAGGTGTTTGTCTCAAAGCATGCTATCTTTTTAGAGAAAGAGCTTCTTCTAAAAGAAGACGGTGGGACTAAAGTTGAACTTGATCAAGTTCATGATGCTCAAACAGATGCAAATCAATTGCCTAAACTTGAAATTGTTGTTTATGGAGATGAGACAATAGTTGAACCTTATGATAAACAAAATGTTCATAGGTCAAGTAGGATACATAATGTTCCAGAGAGATATGGATTTCTCGTAAGTGAACACAATGACGTATTGCTCACAGAGGACGATGAGTCTATAACCTATGAAGAAGCTCTGAAGAGTTCAGAATCTGAAAAATGGCTTCAAGCCATAAAGTCTAAAATGGATTCCACGTATGAAAACCAAGTATAGACTTTTGTTGACCCACCTGAAGGGTTAAAACCCATAGGGTTCAAGTGGATTTTCAAGAAGAAAATCGACATGGAAGGTAATGAGATTAATTATAAATCGAGGCTAGTTACTAAAGGTTATCGTCAAAGACAAGGAGTTGACTATAATAAGACATTTAGCCCCATAACTATGTGTAAATCCATTAGAATACTCGTAGCCATTCCTACTCATTATGATTAGAAATATGGAAGATGGATGTGAAGATGGCTTTCCTAAATGGAAACCTAGTTAAAGATGTATATATGATACAACCTAAGGGCTTCATATCTAGAGATGGTAGAAAGGTATGTAAGCTTCAGAAATCCATTTATAGATTGAAGCAAACATCTAAGTTGTAACATCTGATTTGATAAGACAATCAAAGAGGTTGGATTCTCACAAAATCCTGATGAACCTTGTGTATACAAGAAGTTTAATGGGTGTGCTATCATATTCCTTGTGTTATATGTGGATGACATATTACTAATAAGAAATGATGTCTCAAGTTTGCAATCAGTCAAAATTTGGTTGTCCCATAATTTTTCCATGAAATACCTTGGAGAAGCAACTTATATATTCAGAATAAAGATCTATAGAGATAGATCAAGGAAGTTGCTAGGTCTTTCACAATCAACATACATAACAAAGTGCTAAATAGGTTTAGCATGGAGCAGTCCAAGAGAGGGTTTCTTCCCATGACACATAGGATAAAACTCTCAAAATCTATGTGTTCCAAAGACATAATATGAGAGGACTTGTATGAGTATGATCCCGTATGCTTTGGCAGTATGATCAATCATGTATGCCATGTTATGTACAAGACCTGATTTATCATATACTCTAAGTGTTACGAGCATATATCAATCAAATCCTGGTGAGGGTCACTAGGTGGCTGTTAAGAATATCTTAAAGTACTTGAGAAGTACTAAGGATGTATTCTTGATATATGGAAATGGAGATCTTATAGTGAGCAGGCATACAGATGCCAATTTTCAATCTGACTAGGATGACTCTAAATCCCAGTCCAGGTATGTTTTCACACTGAATAGTGGAGCAGTCATTTGGAAGAGTTCCAAACAAGAGACCACTGTAGATTCAACAACAAAGTTAGAGTACATTACAGCTGCGGAAGCGGCAAAAGAAGCTGTTTGGATCAAGAAGTTTGTCATGAAACTTGGAGTGGTTCCTAGCATAGTATAGCCAATATTGTTGTACGGTTACAACAATGGGGCTATTGCTCAAGCTAAGGAACCAAGGTCTCATCAAAGGTCTGAGCACTTATTCAAGAGATATCACCTGATCAGGGAGATAATTAATAGAGGTGATGTGAAGATAGAGAGTGTACCTACAGATCAGAACATTGTTGATCCTTTGACTAAGCCAGTTCCTCAACCAAAATTTGATTCTTGTGTGCTTGCCTATGGTATTAGATATAAAGGTGATTCACTTTATTGCAAGTGGGAGATTGTTAGAGCAGTGCTTTAAAGGCAATCACTTTTAGCACTTTTGTACAAAATTTATTTTTATTAATAAAGCAAAAGGCATTTTTCATTAATTTGATTTTCGTTTATATAAGAATTGATATTGATCTTAAATCAAATTAATGAAGTCTATGATACAAAACATAACATAAAGGAAATCATGATGAGATCATGATAATGAGATTACTATCATATGCAATTATGTTAGTATCTAAATAATCCCTAGCCATAGGATTAATAAGACAGGACATTATTAATCCAGACAGACCAACACATGTTATACTCCTTGATTTGATCAATTAGTGGATTTCACAAACTGTAAGCATGAGTTGTTCAGAGTTAATATGCAGATGCTTACTAAGAGTAGTAAGTATATTGGATGACTCGCTATGAGATTATTATATGGATGATTTATCGAATGTCAGTGATTAATCTCATCATAGCAGTGGTGTAAATATCCTTAAACTTGATGTACTCAAGGATATCTGGGATAAAAATCCTGTACTTTGACATCATTCCTTATTACCTCAAGACGAGGTCACTCTTAGGGTAGTGATTGGGTAAAACTATTTATATTTGAAGGTAATTGGGTAGCCAATAAAGGATTCACCACTCCTGATAGAAGGAGATGATACCCACAGCCTCTTGTCAGGATCATTACTCATGAGTCTCTGTCCAGAGCAATTATGTGTCATGAAGAGAGTCTTCAATGACATATAGAGTAATGGGATCCCAGGATAAGAACTAACATCACTTGGACTAGATGTGATGTAGATAGTCTATTAGGAGTTGACACATAGCCCATACTTCGAACCAAGTGGGGTATAGTATGGTGAAAGGATGAATTGCACGGTAATTATCTATGGAAAGGTTCATAAGTTTGATAATTAACTATCAAAGAGTTCGTGTGTTAATCTACTTATATTCCAAGAAATTAGCATCATGAACCCTTCATGATTTGATTGAATTAAGAGTTTAATTCAAGTGCCTAAAGTAACCAGGAACCTAAGGGTCACATGCTTAAAAGATTGGACAAAAAACAAAGTGTGTATGGCCATTTTAAACAGGCCACGATGTGGCTGAAAGCAAGATAAGCCCCGATTGTCCAATAAGGCCACAATCGTGATAGAAGCCACGAAATGATATATAAGTGAGTTCTTCACTTATATACACGAGATTCTTACACTTCTTACACACACAAGTGATAGCATAAGGGCTCTAGAAGAGTTCTAAAGTGAGAGTGAGGTGTCTTGAGTCTTGTTTTTGCAATTCATGTAATGGTTGCATAAATCAAAGTGTATGCAATAAGATTCTTGACCTATCTTCCATCATCTTGAGCATCTACTAGAACTCATTTATTTTGGTGCTCAAAAAACCCTTATACGTTGTTTCTTCATATTCTTTGCGTGTTCTTGGTTGATCAAGGAAACAAGAAAGGAGTTTCCTTCTTGGTGTTTGCAACAACCCAAACAAGGGGAAGAAATAAGAAAGGAGGAAAAAGGTAAAAATGTTTTATATTTCATGTTCTTTACATATCCATGCATGAATGTGTGATTATGTGGTTTTTGGGTTGTCATGGTGATTCCAACATTTCCGTTGCATTTGCATGCATGTGATGCATGCAATCATGGCAAACCCAACAATATTTGTATGAATAATGATGCTTTTTAAATTATAATTACCCTGCAAAAAGTGTGCATAAATCGTTGAGAAAAATTCGGACTATTAAGAAAATTTGAAGTGAGTAAAACATTAAAAATTATATAATTAGTTAACAACGATGAAAAAACCTTCTCTGTACTAATTTTATTACTCTACCCCTTCTTTATTCATCTTTTGGAAACTTTTTTCCTACCTATTGAAGTAAATCACACGTTAGTATAAACTTTACATTCAAGAAACTCGATACACAAGAAGGGGGGTTGAATGGTGTATCCTTTTTGTGAATATAAAATCTTGTTAAGTACTTCTCTTTCTTGTTAAAAAGATATAACAAAGTTATTACATAGGTAAATCGCACTTCTGTATGATTTTTAAACAACAAAATGAACTGAAGTAAAGATAGAGGATAGGCATTGTGATTTTTATACTGGTTCACCCCAAACCGTAGGCTACGTCCAGTCCTCAGAGTTCATCTGAGTGTTTCACTATTCTCCAACGATTACAAGTATTCTTTCTTCCCTTCCAGAGCCTCTTCAAATCTCTTACAAAGTATTCTTTCACTATCTTAGCCTCTCCAGGCTATCAGCCTTTTCTTTCTCTCATTAGAAAAAGATTATGAGTTTTTGTTACAGTAATGTTAGCTCTCTTCGTATCACACTACAAAATTTCTCTTTTCTAAGTAAGCACTGTAAGAATTTTCTTTCAGATTGTCTAACTTTCTAACTTGTTTAATATTGTAGCATCTTCGACTACGACTAATATTTATAGCCTTCGTCTTTAACTGCTTCTTGATCTTTAATAACCGCTTCTAGATAACTGTCATTTAGTTGAATTCTGTAACTAACTCTGAATAACTAACTGTCTGACATGTTAATGTATCTTCATAATATCGTCTACGCCTTTGCGTCTATGTCAACTTTGCGTCTGCGTTGACTTTGCATCTGCATCTGTGTTGTATTTGTGTTTGTGTTGTATTTACGTCTGTATTTCGAATTTGCTGACTTTACGTCTATGTTTGCATCTGTGTCTATATTGTCTTTGGATCTACATTTGTGTCTGCGTCTACATTGACTTTGTGTCTGCATCTGCGTTCTGTTTTTTGCATCTGCACACTTAACACACTTGTCAAAGATGTTCTTTTGTTTATAACATTATTATTATTTGATTGTCATCAAAATTAATCATCGTAAATTCCTCTTGACTTTAACAATCTCCCCCTTTTTGATGATAACAAATAATAATAATTTTAGAAAATCAAAGTGAATGAATTTTTTATTCAATTGATGAATAAGAAAACAACAAATGAAAAATACAATAACAAACAAAGAATAAGAAGACAATAACCAAGAATACATATATACATGCTATCTTTTACTTTTCTTCTTTCTTCTTTTTTTCTGTTTTTCTTCTTTTCTCTTCTTTTTTAATCTTGTCTCCTCCTGTCTCCCTTTTTTTTCTTCTTTTCTTCTCCTATTTGTTATTAATCAAAAAGGTTATCTCAAATGCTTCATTATTTCAGGAAACATGTGTTGCATATCTATTCTGATCAACTTGAGGTCTTCTTCTATTGTAACTCCTACATAAGCTAATTCCTCATGAATATCACCAATTGAGTCTTGTAGACTAAGAGTCTTGTAGATTATCAACCTTATTATGAATTTCTTCAATTCCTTTCACTAAGGCTTCCTGACTCCACTGTTCAAAATGTCTTACTTCCATTCCAATAGTTTTGACTTGTTGAATTGGACTCGATGGAAAGAAGTTTGAAGCAACAGATGTTTCTGAGGGTATTACATATAGTTCTATTATTTTTAGGATAGGAGGTTTAAAGAATTGTTTTCCATCTGGGAGATCAAGGTCATCAAGTCTAGGTAGTTTTGGAATAGTTTTTCCAAGAAGGTGAAGGAAATCTTTAAGTGAGGGTATAAAACTTAAAGGTCTAAAGTGCATGATTAGGTGCACAAAGGTCTCTAAGTTGACAAACATACCTCCAACCTCAATAGTTCTATACTGTCCTTTAATCACTCTTCTAACTACCTGAGAACTTGCATCTGTGGTGAAGCATCCACAATTACTTCCTGATGCTTTTGAGATGTGAAGTGAAACATAGATTCCTCTTGATTGTTCTGCTTTACATTCCTTATCTATGTTTCTCATAGCTTCATGTATCTGTTCTTCAGTCATGTCACCTGTTGTTCTTTCAGTGTTTCCCTTTTTTCACATTGCGTACAATGTTTGAAGCTCTAGGTTGTATGTTAGGTACAATCTAGATCAATGTTCTACTCATAGCTGGGTAGATAGTGTACCGATCTTTAGTCATCTTCAGTGGATATGGTTCTGACTTCCGATCCCTCAGAATCCCATATAATCTCTTTTCTTCATAATTTAGAAGATGCATAGACTGATTATTGATCAAAATAGATTCAACCTATACCTTGACCAATCTTTTCACAGGTTCTCTGATTATAATTGAGCTTCTTCTTCTAACAGGTACCTCTTCTTCAATCACCTTCATTATCAAGTCCTCTTTTCTGATAGGACCATGAGAAACTACTCTGTCTTTAACTGATTTTTCTTATCGTTGACTCCTAGTTGAAGTAGTTTCTTTCTGACTGGTCTTTAACTTTTTACTTTCTTCTACCAGTCCAGAAGGTGGTTGTAGTTAGGTTCTCTTTCTTTCAAATTCCAATTTCTTCTTAATTCCAGTCTCTTTCGTTGGCTTCATCTGCTCTTGTTGCAAAATTGAGACTAGAGATCCTGTAGCTTTTGGTGTCTTTTCTATTTGTTGAGATTCTGCATCAAGAGTCATTCGTTTTCCTCTTTCTGTTCTTCTTGTCAGAGACTGAATATCTTTGGTGATCTCTTTGATTTTTTTAACTTTATCAAAATCAAGTGCCTATGCCTTTCTTTTCAATGACACTTGTTTTTCAGATAGACTCACCTAGCTTTCTTCTCTTAGCCGTATCGTCTTAGCCTCAGCTGCTACTTCTGACGATTTCTTCTTTTCGCCTATAGCCATTCTTTCAGAAGATTGAGGTTTCTTCTTTTCTTTGGGAGTAACATTCCTACTCATACTACGTCTGACTGTATGCTCCCTTTCAATCCTTGTTCTTGGCGTAGAAGTTGTACTCAACCCCATTCTTCCAATAGTTGCCGCATTGATAATGCTTTTAAAGTTTATCTTCATCCTGTTTCTTATGTCCAGGAAAATTCCAGAATCTCTAAAGATTCTTGTTAGCAACATGCCATATGGAAAGGCATTAGAGTCTTTCTTCGTCTTCATCATGTATCTTAGAATTAGGTGTGGAAGATTAATAGCCTTGTGGTTGAGTAGCTAGAACGGGCATTGCTCATTTATTGTTGTTACAACGTTCCTTGATCCTGTTCTTGGTAGAATGCAATGAAAAAGTATGTTGTGTAGAACCCTAGCCTTCAGAATAAGGTTGGACGACTTCTTGTCCTTTAGGTCACTATACCCATAGATCTGTCGATTTACCTGTGCCTTCTCTAGATGATTTTGAGTCATCCATCTAGGGTTGTAAGACACCTCTTCTCCAACACATGGACATCCATTAACTTCTCGATTAGCTCCAGTGTCACAATAACCAATAGTCTATCCACCATTGATACTACTGTATCATCTACCACATTTGCGTTCTTCCAGAACTCACACACTTCATTCAGATAAACTGTGTCACGAACCTGAAAGAAGTTTTTCCATCCAACTGTCTTAACTTCTGGTTCAATGTCTATCTAATTCTCCTTCAGGGATTCGAAATCAGCATGCTTTCCATAAATCATTGCTTGCTCCATTGTAATCTTTAGATAGTAGGAACTTCTCAAGGTAATGAGATTAGTA
>JANZXR010355809.1:0-21449 GCA_027575705.1 Erythroxylum echinodendron
TTAAAATACTCCTAACCCATTCCAATTTACCAAAATGACCAAAATGCCCTTCCCATAAGTGAGGGGATGTTACACATAATCAGCTATGAGGGACATCCAGTTACTTACTTTAGCGAGAATTTAAGTGAAGAGAAACAATGATACTTGACCTATAATAAGGAATTTTATGCAATAGTACATGTTCTTTATAATTGACATAATTATCTCTCGTACAAGGAGTTTATTCTATAAAAGGATTATGAATCTTTTAAAGCTTCAAGTCGTAAAATAACTTGAACAAAAGGCAATAGCATGAAATTTTCAAGCAACTTAACTTTGTTATTAAGTATCAAATAGGAGTTAAGAATGAGGAAGCTGATGCATTGAATAAAAGGAGTCATTTGCATAATACTTTAACCGAAAAATTTATTGGGTTTAACAAAATAAGGACAGAATATGTTTTAGATTAAGAATTTGGAGTAATCTATTCAAAAATTACAGTTGGATAAAGGAAATCAACTTTGCCTACCTAGTACTTCCATAAAAGAGTATGTGATTTGGGAATTATATAAAGGAAGGGATATAAGACACTTTGGAAGAGATAAAACCATCATAATTGTTTAAGATCAATTTTTTTTGGCTCTCATTAAAGCGAGACATGTCTAAGGTCGTATAAAACTGTCAAACTTGTCAATTTCCTAAAGGAAAGAAACAGAATTATGGATTATAAATACCACAATCTATGTATCATGAACCATGGTAGGATATAAGTATGGATTTTGTCTTAGGAATTCCTAATACTATAAGAGGTTATAATTATATTTTCATAGTGGTGAATAGGTTTTCTAAGATGAATCACTTCATTCTATCTTCTAAGGTTAATGATGCGGCCTATATTTTTAAAATCTTATTCAAAGAGGTTTTATGTCTTTATGGAATACCTTTAACCTTCATCTCTGATCATGATGTGAAGTTTATAAGTTATTTTTGGAGAACATGTAGAAAACATTGAACACTAAACTTCAAATTTCAAGCTCTTTCCATTTCAAAAAAATGGAAAAATAGAGGTAGTGAAGGTTAAGAGATTTGTTAACATATTTTAGACAATTTGAAAAATTAAGACCTAATTCTTCTTATGGAAAAATTTGTATAAAATAGTTCCATAAATGTATCCACAGGAAAGAGTCTTTTTGAGATAGTCTCAGGAGTTCAACCAAGGAACCTTATTAATATAGTTCCTTTACCATAAACAACATGAGTTAGCATTAAAGATGAAGGTTTTTCATAACACATGAGGGGAATTCATAATGAGGTATGCCAAAAGACAACAACTGATAACTTATTTTATAAAGAATATGTTGATCAATATCTTCGATTAGTGGAATTTAATGAAAAGGAAATGGTGATAGTTAGGATTCATCTAAAGTGCTTTTTGAAATGGAAATATAAAAAAATTCATTCATGTTGATGGTAAAACCTATCTACTTATTTTACTCTTAAAAACTACAAATGAACGGTTCGTAACTTGTAGTAAAAAGAGCGGATACTGATCCCACAAGGATTGATGCTTAGACACCGCTTAATTTAGACACAACTTTGTTTAAGAAACTAAATTTTGAAATGCAAATAATCTAGATAATTAAATTAAAATTAAAATTAAAAGACTAATATAAATTATAAATAATACCGTAATTGTAGAAAATCTAAATTCAAGAATCTACGTGCTAGAGATTACTTTTTCCTTATTTTCTCTCCCTCCTATTTTATTAATTGAATTGGGTCTCACCCTAGATTTCCAAATATACTAATACCCTCTCTTAAGGTATAATTATTTTAACCTAATCAAATTAAAGGGAATCGACTGAACGATCTCTCAACCTACCTAATGATTCTACATATTCAACTAGTTATTAAGCTATCCTATAGGTGATCAATTGACTAATTAAGATCTCTCTTCTAATTATTCAGTTAACATAATGATTTCTAGTCTATAGGTTGCCAAATCTTGTCGTACAATCCTACATGAATCTCATCTCACTCACTCTCTCAATTTGTTGTAATATGACAAGTAAGAACAATCAAAGACACTTCATTCAATCCAATAAAATATGAGTTTTGACAAAATAATTCAAAAGAAATCCCTAATATAAAATTAGCCTAACATGGTCTGCATAACATCATCAACAATCAAATAAACCATTTTTACAAAGAAAGGAAGAAATCTAAGTGACGAAAAATTGAATATAAAACTCCTCTTGTTTGCCAAAATATGGAATTTTGGTGTTGATGTGTTATTTTGCCCAATCTCGATGATGCTCCTTGTCTTCAATCCTTCCTCAATGTTCTAAACGTGTGTTCTCCACTCAAATATGGTGTTTCTATAGGTGGTTGTCATCTCCCTCGAAGATGGAGGCTTAATGATATTTTTGTAGTCTAAAAATCCTAGGTTTAATGAAGCCTCGCAGATTGCCTCAGATTATAATTCCCACATCCATTGGAATCTGCATAATTCCCATGAGCGTGGCTATTGCACACAGACGCACCCCTCATTTCTTCTGTGATTTGTCACATCCATGGGAATTTGCATGATTCCCACGAACGTGGGAATTTGTCCCAGATGAACTCTTCTTGTCTTCTCTTCTTTGATCATTTGTTTAACCTCTAAGTTGCTCCCTCTCCTTTACTACACAAAAATAATCAATTCTTACCCTCAATTAGCATCAAACACATAAGAACAACACTGAAAATCAAACTTAATGAAAACATACAAAATGAATCCTAAACTAAAACAATAAACAACAATTGTGCTAGAAAAAACAAGCCAATTGCCTACGAAATATATATCCTAATGCACATATATCAATTCATAAAGTGCTAAACATTATAAGATCATCAAGAAAATAAATGCTAATGCTTATATTTTAGAATTACCAAGTGAAATAGGAATTAGTCATATCATTAATGTTGTTGACTTAACTATCTGTCATGGATATGGTGATATGCAATCTCCTATTGCAAATGTGAGAATAACAATTACCTATCTTAAAGAGGACATATAGGATATTCTTGATGAACAAATTATAGCCACAAAGGATGAAGGATATCAGCAATTTCTTATCAAGTGGAAAGAGAGATTGATTTCTGACAGTACTTAGATTTTAGAATCTGAAATTTAGAAATTGAATCTAGACTTATATGATCATTTTTTATCACATTTTAAGTTAAGAAATTTTTAGAAAAGATGGTAAGAATTGTTGAAAAAGAGCTTAAAGTCTATAGAAAAATAAGAGAGGAAACCTTAGTCAACAACAAGCCTTAATTTGGTATAATAAGGATTGGGAATTAAGTTGACAACAGAGACAAGGTTCAAATTTTAGATTATGTTAGGATTCCCTATTAAACAACAAGTACTAATGAGTTAAATATGCTATTCTTTTTTAAACATATAATCCTAGATATTTATGACTTAAATATATAGCACCTTTATTAGAATATGATTTAAATTTGTTTTGAACCATTTCCCATTAGAATATGGGTTCTAACAATTTCTTTATAAATATATGTAAACTTAACCCTTCAATAATAACAATCCTAAATTTAATTTTTTTTTCATAAACTGGATTTTCAACTAGAAGGTATAATACTTTCTCCTAGAAAAAATTTAAAGCTAAAACTTGATATTTGAGCAACCTAATATCAGTCATATTTCCTAATTTTATGATTTTCGCCTACTATTTAATACCTCTTTTATTTTCCATACATCATATAGTCAATTACATATTCATATTGTATTTATGTATTATCATTAAATTGTTTATAGTTATTTTTCTATTAAGATTATATATTATGTCTAGATATTAATAAAGTATAAAGACTAACATACATTGTCTTCCTTCATTATAAAAGTTGTATGACAAGTGTAAATTGCATCATGTTTTAGGGTATAGTTTAATATGTGTTTAGCTATTAATTCAATCATTTAGTATGTGTTTAGGTTAGAATTGTGATAGTTTGTTAATTATTTGTGTTTTAAGCATTTTATAGGTTAGTACAAGTCTTTGAGCTTAAATATTATGTTTTTAAGGGACCTTAAAGTGTTTGTCAGTGTTTCAGGGTCAACGTAAAAGAATGGAGAAGTTTCAAAGACATTCAAGTCAAAACAATGGCTCACGATCATGGCATAATAGGCCACGATCATGATAAAAGCATCAGAGTTGACCCATGATGGTGGCCTACATGCCACAATCGTGATAGAAGGCTTAGAAGTAGGCTACGATTGTGGACTATGATGGGAAAATGCACAGCCATTTCCAAACTTCGCGTTTCGAGGGATTTTTTGAACTTTTGGACCCTAAAAAAGCCCTAGTTCAACCCTGAACACAAAAGAACATAAATAGAACAAAAAGAACAGAAACAAAGAGTTTTTACATCAGCCACTATTCAGAAACCTTAGAGATTTAGAAAGAGAAGAAGAAAGAGAGACATGGAGAACTTATGTCAAGTACTTCCCAGAACAGGAGGTTTCCTGCCATTGCTGCCTCCATCATCCATTCTGATTCTATTTCCAGTTTAGTTTCAATTTTATGATTGTATAAAAATTGGGATAGTCGTTGATGATAGGATTGTTAAAATGTTAAGAATTGTCTAAAATCACATTCGGGTTATTTTTTCTTTGATATTAGTGAAATTTGATTTTTTTGTTTTTATTGGATTTCTTATGATTAAATTTATGCAATTGTAATTCGGTAATAAACTAAGAGGGTGAACTGAGTGAAAAATCATTAAATTGGGCTAATAAGAGCTAGGTATGTTAATAGAATAAGAAATAAATCAAATCGTAAATTTGTGCGAAGAGAGATCTTATATAGGTTTTTGGTAGTTTTTGGACAATTTCAGATCCAACTTAGGTTTTGGATAGATTGTAAATGGAGAGATTGCAATTCCCATAATCTGATTAGGGTTTATAAATTAGGGTTAATGGTTATAACTCGAGATAAAGTAATCAACCTTAGGACTACCTAAAACTGGTAATCCAGTAATTCAAAATTAATTAGGGTTTCATTAAAGTCAGATAAAATTTCCCTGTCTCTCAAGTGGTAGTTCTGAGGTTGATTCTTGATTGGGCGTTGCATCTACTATTTTGTTTATATTCAGAATTTGATTCTTAGAATTGATTGCGTGATTGAAATAAATTCTTGTCTTAGTTTTGTTCATTTGAATTATTGTGAATCATGTTAGCCTTAGATTTTAGGATTAGATTAACCAGCCTCGTGGGACCGACACCTTAGGTTTTACGCGAATGAGTCATACACTTGCAAAATACCTAGGTTAAAATATTAAAACTTATTAATATCGAAAACCTACAACCAAGTTTTTGGCACCGTTATTAGGGAGGTGATTAGTTTAGTTCTTTAGTATAAGGCTTCATCACTATCTTTTATTTTTACAAAAAAACAGAGAAAGAAGTTTGGGACGTAAAGTAGAGACACAAAAAAACATCTTAGAGCAAGAGTGAGACATCTGAAGAGCTGGATGCCAAGAGGAAATGGAAAGAACAATGATGGAAGATAGATATTATAGGGAGCAAGGAACTTTTGAGAACGACAATGAGGCAAAATATGTTTAGGGAAGTAGCGATCTTTATTAGAACATGAACACTCCATGGTGGCAAAACCACCCAGATTTCTATTGGTCCAACAATGTAAGTATTCACATAGGACATCAGGACATATTTGAATATCAGCAAGAAGAGTCCAGTTTATAGGATTTTAAATTGGAAAAAATCATGGACAAGCTAAAAGACATGGGAGAGAACCAGAAGAGACTAGAATAGCAATTTAATCAAGTAATGGAAAATTATGCCGCTTCTATTCACGGTCTGGAGATTCAAGTAAGATAACTTTTCAGTGAATTTTGTAAGAGAAGTGTGGAAGACTCTCTGAGAAATATGGAATTAATTAACAAGAGCAATATGAGGCTATCATATTTAAAAATTGGGAATAGGTAAAAGAACCAGTGGAACACCAAGTTGAAACGCACCTTATTGAAGACTAAGATATGAAGAAAGATGATGAAGAAAAGAATGCCATCCTTCCCTATTATCCAACAGTTCTTAATATACCATGTATAAACATCGAAAATTCTTTGGTAGATGTCCATAAAAAGAACCTTATCCTTTGGATTAATGATTACCAAGTGACAATCAATATGAATGATGTCTTAAAGAATCCGAGGGAGAGTAGCTCATTCAGGATAATTAAAGTGTTTGAATCTTCTAAAGAACAAAAGGATGAAGAACAGATGACAATAGACATCGAGTTTAAAGAAACTAGGAAAGTATCTGTTTATGAAGTGGATGAAGTAGAGGAGACGAAGTTGATTAAGGAAGAAAGAGAGCAACTCACCTTCTTACAGGACAAATTGTTGGATTTGATGGAAGATTTAGAGATTTTTGTTATTCCCTATTTTATTAACAGTTTGTTAGTGAAAAGGACATTACTTAAATTAATTGATTTTCTCAATTTCATCAATATTGTCCTTCTGAGCTTTTTGCAATTTATAGCCTACTCATAGGTTACAAAATTGATGTTGAACAAGAAGAGTGGAAGCAAGCCACTCATAATTGATCCTGACTAAGTTTTAAATGATAAATGACCCTAAATTAGCTTGTTTGGTAGTTAGGTTTAAATTATTACGTATTTAAATTTGTTTCAAATTTTAAAAATAAAATTTTAATGATTTTAAATGATTTATGATTACTAAGTCTCTTACTCTCTCTAAATCAATTGTAATAGAGAAAAGCCAGCTTGGCATCAATCACATTTGGTCTCTATCTTTGACATAGTCACCACCCCAGTCACCTTGACAGTTTCATGTTCTAACCCCTCTCACATTGAGGACAATATGTTGCTCAAGTGTGGGTAAGGTTGTGTGCTTTACCTTAAGTGTGAATTTTGAGTATTGTTTGATAGTTTGTTTAGGTTACATGATATGAATTATATGAATTCATCAATGGCTTTGAATTAACGGTTTATATTTAGCCTTAAACAGAACCTTTAGGGTACAAAAATTTATTACTTTATGAAATTAGCGACCTAAGTAACTTAGGGCTATATATGCTGGTTAATTAGGATACGATGATAGTCTATTCACCCTAAAATTTGATATGCTCATTTATAATTTTAGGTCAATCAAATAAGTGGCAATATTAGTACATTTTCATATGTTTGTTTTGTGTTTTCTTGATTTGTTTGGTTTTTTTTGTTTGCTTGAGGACAAGCAAATGTTTAAGTATAGGGATGTTGATAAGTGTAAATTGCATCATATTTTAGAGAATAGTTTGATGTGTGTTTAGCTATTAATTCAATCATTTAGTATGTGCTTATGTTAGAATTATGTTAGTTTGTTAATTACTTATGTTATAAGCGTTTTATAAGTTAGTACAAGTCTTTGAGCTTAAATATTATGTTTTTAAGGAACTTTGATGTGTTTGTTAGTGTTTCACGGTCAACACCAAAGAGCGGAGAAGCTTCGGAGATATTTGGACTAATTTAATGGCCCATAATTGTGCCGCAATAAGCCACGATCATGAAAGAAGCGTCAGAGTTCGCCTATGATCATAGCCCACATTCCACGATTATGACAAAAGGTCTAGAAGTAGGCCATGATCATGGCCTGCATCGGATAAATGCGTAGCCACTTTTAAACTTTGCATTTCGAGGGATTTTTTAGACCTTTTGGACCCTGAAAAAATCATAGTTCAACCTAAAAACAAAAGAACATCAATAGAAAAACATGAACAGAAAGAAATAGCATTTTGCATTAGCCATAATTCAGAAACTCTAGAGAGTTCATTGAGAGATTGAGAAAAAGAAGAAGGAAAAGTAGCGTGGAGAAGAAGCCTACGTGAAGTATTTTCCAGAGTAGGAGGTTTCCCGTCGTTGTTGTCTCAGTCATCCATTCCAAATCTATTTCAAGTTTAGTTTCCATGTTATGATTGTATAGAATTTGGGATAACTGTTGATCATAGGATTGTTTGAATGTTGAGAATTATCTGAACTCAGCTTCTGGTTGTTTTATGTTTGATATTAATGAAATTTGATTAATATATTTTTATTAGATTTCTTGTAATTTAATTTCTGCAATTGCATAATTTGGTAATAAACTGAAAGGGTGAACCAAATAAAAAATTATTAAATTGGGCTAACAAAAGTTAGGTAACTTAATAGAACAAGAATTAAATCAAATCGATAAATTTGTGTGAAGAGAGATTTTGCATAAGTTTTGGGTAGTTTTTGGACAACTTCATATCTAATTTAGGCTTTGGATAGATTGTCAATCGAGAGATTGCAATTCCCATAATCTGATTAGGGTTTATAAATTAAGGTTACTGGTTATAACTTGAGAGAGAGTAATCAGCCCGAGAACTGTCTAAAATCGATAATCCAGTAATTCATAATCAGTTAGATTTTCATTAAAGTCAGATAAAATTCCCTTTCTTTCAATTGATAATTCTTAGGTTGATTCTTAATTAGGTGTTACATATGCTATTTTGTTTATATTTCAAAATTTGATTCTTGGAATTGATTGCGTGATTGAAATAAATTCTTGTCTTAGTTTTGTTCATTCTGAATTATTATGAATCGTGTTGGCCCTAGATTTTAGGATTAGATTAACCCTCCTTATTAGATCGACACCTTAGGTACTACGTGAACGACCCATGCGCTTGCAAAATATTGAGGTTAAATATTAAAACTTATTTATTATCAAAAAACTGCGATCATTGTAGTCAATATCAAAATCTAAGGTATAACGATAATTAGACAAACATATAAGTGTTTATTAGAGAATAAGTTTACTTAGCTGACTCAACATGAGAAATCTATTTGAGACAATATTTGTACATCAATGAAAATTTTTATTGTGATAATTGCATAAGTGATCTTTTGACTTAAGATATCCAAAATATCTCATATAGGAAATATTTTGTTATGATAATTTTTATGACCTACCCTAGTCAAAGGTGGTTTAATCAGCTATCATTGAATGTAGCATAAAATATATAGAGGTAGTTGAATGATTAATATATGATTCATCATCCTAAAGTGATTAGGCAGAATATTGTGTTGTTTTTAATTAGTACTAATTTGAAAAAACCTTTAACCAAGATGGAATGACGCTTTCAAAAAATTTTCAAATATCATTAATAAAATTAAATAACTAATGTTAGAAAAGTAATATAGTTAGACTCAAATAGAGTAGACATTGATTTTATGTTGTATGCCTAACCAAAATATTGTCTAATGAAAAGATTGAATTATGCAAAACAAATCATGTATAAAAAGATTAGTTAAAATTGCTTTAGCATTCTTAATATTTTTGTTCAAGACATATTGTTATGCGTTAATTTTGTCTATGGATATAATTTTTTTAATTAAGGAATTAAAGAGAAATTAAAGGAATTTAATTTATCTAATCTTGAATATGATCTAGGGTTATAAATATATCTATTACCAGTATATTTAGGAATATAATGTGTCATAAACAACGAATAGTTAAAGAAAAAAGTAATTTAATTAATTTAGAGTTTATTGTAAATTTTGATTTATTTTAAAAGTTAAATATGAGATATTTAATAAATAAGAACTAATATGAAATATTGGATCTTATTTAGACTAAATGAGTATTCAACTAGAATTATTTTTTATTAGCATTCACAATCGGTCCAATAATGTTGGACTCTAATCATGTCAAGTTTGGTATAGTGTAATCAAACACCATCCTTGGTTGGTTTACCATAGTGTGTGATTCCTCAATATCAACCTATGTCCTTTATTTATGGATTTAGCTTGAACTCTCTCATTTGCGTTATGTAGGGATTTTTGCGAGTCATTCTTTTGATTTTTGGATCTTCGCTCACTAAGCTTGATGAATTTATTCAGGTCATAAACTAACCAAAGAGTTAATATCTGAAAGAATAAGAAAATTAAAGAATCAATAAAATAAAATAAACTAGAAATAAAATTAAAAGAAAATAAAGTAAAAAATAAATTATAAAAATCTAGGCTTTCCTAATATTGCTACCTCAACAATGGGGTTAAAAACTTGAATGACTAATGATATGTCTTTAAATGTTGATTTATTTAATCTACTAAATTTAGTGATTAATGCCTCAGATACTCACTTTGATTCATATAGTTTGGAAGTGAAGGGGTTAAAGTGACTTGAAAGCATATGCGTTAAGTCCTCTTCTTAATGTTGACACTCACTTGTCCTCGTGGAACGAGAAGGATAAGAACTAGAGCAAAGAAGAGAAGACTTAGAGAAGGATGGAGGGAGAACTCAATGCCATTATGATAGAAGAATGATGAAGTTCCATGATCATGGCATAAATGGCCATGATTGTGACAAAAGCTTGTCACATATAGACGACTACTCAGGGACTACTTCTGAGCTCAACTTATCAGGGTTATTTTAGACATTTTGAGTCAGCTAAAACCTACTTTTTACCTTAATTTGATTGAACTATAAAGGGAAAAGAATGAATCCCTGAAGGGGGGACTCCATTCTTGCTACATTTGGGAGAAAATCTAAAGAGAGAAGACGAGCAAGGGTTCTTTGGCTGGGACATTGTTTGGGGACTGAAGCATTATTTTTAGGAGCAATCTCTAAACCTTGAGAGACCAATAGAGGGGTAGCTTCTTGATCGGGTTATTTCAATGTGTGTTTTAATTAATTAACCTTGATTATCTGCAAGTACACAAGTCATTCGCATAGTACCTAATATGTTGATCCTATGAGGAGGGATAATCTAATCCTAAAATTTAAGGTCAGAACAATTCGCGAAATTCAAAATGTAATGGAACTAAAATGAGAATTCAATTTAATCAAGCAAATCAATTCAAGAATCAATCATAAAAATAATAACAATTTAGAAGTTGCAACATACACTTAAGAATCAGAGGAGATACCAATTGAGAGAAAGGAAATTTTACCTATCTTTAAAGCTAATCAAATTGATTCTGAATTGTTGGATTATTGGTTCTAAACGATCCAAGAGTTGATTACTTTCTCTTGGGTTATAACCATTAATCCTAATTTATAACCCTAATAAAATTGTGGAAGTTGCAATTTCTCAATTAACAACCTATCTAAAACCCTAATTAGATCTGAAGTTGTATAATAAACTATCGGAAATCTATGCAAGATCTCTCTTCTTATCGATTTGATTTAATTCTCGTTCTATTAAATCACCTAACTCTCGTTAGCCCAATCTAATTACTTTTCTTTCAATTCACCCTCTCAGTTTACCACGAATTATGCAATTGTAGAAATTAAATTACAATTAATCCAAACAACATATAAAGAATCATATTTCTTTAACTCAAAGATAAAACCCTTAAGGTGAGTTTAGAATATCATCAACATCCAAAAAATCCTACCATTAACTATTATTCCAATTCTATACAAAAATAAAATTGAAAATAACATGAAATACGAAATTGAACAGATAAAAAAGGCAGCGACGTTAGGAAACTCGTAATCTGGGAGGCACGTCGAGTCGACTTCTTCTCCTCTTCTCTCTTCCTTCTTCTCTTTCTCTATCTATCGACAATTCTTTCTAGAGTTTCTCTGAAAGTGGTTGATGCAAAGGCTCCTCCTGCCTCTTCGTCTTATTCTTTAAATGTCTTTTGTGTTTTGAACAGTCCTAGGGTTTTTTGAAGGTCCAAAAGGTCTGAAAAATTCCTCAAAACTTGACATTTTTTGGTGTCTGCGCGCCACATTTGAGCTTTTTTCATGATCGTGGAAAGCAGGCCACGATCTTGGGCCATATCCTAGGTTTCTGTCGCCACAATCGTAGGCTAGCTCCAGTGCTCCAGTCACTATTATGCCACAATTGTGGGCTATTTTTCGGCCCGAATGTCTCCAAAACTTATCTGTTCTTCGATGTTGACCCTGGAACACTAACAAACACATCAAGATACCTAAAAAAACATAATAATTAAGCTCAAAGGCTTGTACTAACCCATAAAACACTTAAAACATAAATAATTAACAATGTAACACAATTCTAACCTAAACATATACTAAACGATTGAATTAACAATTAAATACATATCAAACTAAGCCCTAAAACACAATGTAATTCACACTTATCAACATCCCCACACTGAAACGTTTGCTTATCCTTAAGTAAAAAAATAAAAAAACATACAAAATTACATAACACACAATGCAGTAATGAGACAATGGTTTCAGCTTAATGAAATAAATTAAATTTTAAACATAATTATTCAAGTTATATCAAATCATTAACATGCAAAATATGCGTCTAGGGACTTTGAACTAAATATACATATTAATCTAGATCCAAGTGTTAATTTATTTACCTTTTCTATTGCACACACATATTAACAATTCTTTGGTCATTCAAACTCTGTAACTACTCCTAAGTATGTTTTTATGAAAAGTCAAGCTATTACAAGTTTAATAGGTTTTTATTAGAAAACACTTTTTTTAAAAACAGGAACCTAGTCTTTTATTTGAGGGAAAACATTGGTGATGAATGTCAATTCGGTTACTCGATTAAGTCATTTTTTATTAAGCTACTTGGTTGAAACGTCATTATAGCTTTTTGATATGGATGCTTCGGTTACTCAACAACATCACGTTCTCAACTGGCTACTAGCTCTATTCATAACTTGAAGGTCAAAAAATAATAATTTATTTAAAATTAATAAATATAATTTTTTTGTCTATTTGTTGCTTTAGCTACTCATTTCCATGAAAAAATACTCGTAAAGCTACTTAAGTCAAAAGACCTCAAATTATGAATGCATGTGATAATTTAGAGGGCTACAACTTAACACTAAATCCTAATTAAGCTACATATTTACCCAAAGATCCCAATTCACTAATTTTACGAGCTAGTGATTCTTCACAACCTAATAAACTATGTTCAAAAGTAAATCAATTTCAATCCATCTAAGCCATTGACACATTCACACGATTCACAAAATGCAACCTAACAATTATCATATGATATGCAAAATTTACATTCAAAGCAAAACACATAACCCTCCCTCCAGTTGAACAACACATTGTCCTCAATGTGAGAAGGGGACAAATAAGCACACATGGAAAGAAGAAACATAAATTAAAGTAAAAAAAAATAAAATAAAGACTAAATTTAAAAGGAAAAGGATTAGAACAAAGCCTCATAGTGATGGAGGGGGGATGAATCTACTACACCCCTGAGATTATTGTCTTATCTAGGAATTTCTTGAAAAGAGTGAGGGAATTAGTGATTCTAGATCAATTCAAATTACTAAAGTTTTATTGAAAGTTCAAAATAACTCTAACTAAACTTTATGATTTCAATCAAACTACTAAACGTGCTAATTTATGATCCTTAGCTTGACCTTACATCCATGGAGGCATCTTAGTTGTTCGTGTAGAAGGACATCACTTCCTTGTCCTTAGGAACTACTCCTCCGAGATATAGCTTGCAATGATCCCTGTTAACCTTAAACATTTCCTTATTAGTATTTTCTAGTTTAAGGGCTCCATGATCGAAAACATGAATGATCATAAAAGGATCACTCTATTGAGATTTTAACATTCTTGGAAATAGAGCCAACCTTGAATTATATAGCAGAACTACATCTCCTACTTTAAATTCCTTTAGTTTAAGATGAGAATCATGTCATTTCCTTACCTTCTCCTTATAGAGTTTTGGATTTTTATACCCATCATAATGATACTCTTCAAGTTCATCTAGTTGTAGAAGTCTCTTTTCACCAGCTTGCTTCCAATCAAAATTTAATGCTTTAACCACCCATTATGCTCAATATTCTAGTTTGACTAGAAAATGATAAGCTTTTCTATACATAAGCCTATAAGGAGTTGTTCCAATAGGTGTTTTGAAAGTAGTCCTATAAGCCCATAAGGCATCGTCTAACTTTGTTGCCCAAGCTTTCCTGAAGTTGTTCACCGTCTTTTCCAAAACTCGTTCCAGTTCTTAGTTGAAAACTTTCATGTGGCCATTAGTTTATGGATGGTAGGGCGTAGCAATACAGTAGTGCACTCCATATCTTTTTTAAAAGGCATCAAAAGATCTGTTGAAAAAATGTGTGCCTCCATCATTTATTATCGTATGTAGCCCTCCAGACCGGCTAGATAACCAATTAATGAACTTTGCACTAGCTTTCCATCATAGGTTGGAGATGCTACTGCTTCAGCCTAACATGAAACATAATCCACTATCACTAGAATGTACATGTTTCCCATTGAATATGGGAAAGGACCCATAAAATTAATGCCCTATACATGAAAGACTTCCACATCTAAAATGTTGGATAAAGGCATCTTATCTCTTTTGGAGATGTTACCTATTCACTGGCATAAATCACATTATGCTACGAAAGTATGAACATCCTTAAGCAATTTTGGCCAATAAAATCCACTCTCAAGTATCCAAGCTGCCATTTTGTTGGCTCCATAATGTCCAATATACTGACCTTTATGACATTACTATAAGATGTCTAACATTTCTTCCTCTAGAACACATCACCACATTAACCCATCAGCGCATGCTCTATATAAAATTGTCTCATCCTATATATATCAGCTACAATCATATAAGAATCTCTTTCTTTGTTTGTAAGATAAATCTAAAGGAAGTTTACCACTGCAACATAATTTGCGATATCGACAAACTGTGGTGTAGTTAAACTTTCAAGTAGCATAAAAGTTTCATCAGGAAAATTTTCATTAATATCTTTACTTGTCTTGGATTCCCTTCCTTCCAATATGGATAAGTGCTCCACAACCACACTTTCTACTCCCTTTTTCATCTCTCATCTCTATATCAAATTCCTGTAAAAGTAACATCAATCAGATGAGCATTAGTTTTGCATCTTTTTTGTTGAAAAGTTGTTTTAACGCAACATGATAAGTGAATGCGATTACCATTGACCCCAAAAGGTATTGTCAAAACTTATCATACGTGGTAGTACCACGGGCAATTTCTTCTTTATAATGGTGTAATTTAGCTAAGGTCTTATAAGAGTTTTGCTAGCATGGTAAATTGCATACAACTTATTGTCTTTCCTTTGGCCCAACACACAACCTGTGGCTTGGTCACTTGCATCACACATAACTTCAAACAGAATTGTCTAGTCCAGTGGTGATAGAATTGGTGTAGCTATTACTGTCTCATTTAGTTTTTTGAACATAGACATACTCTTGCTATCAAACAAGAAAGCCACATCCTCGACTAAAAGGTTTGTCAAAGGTTTTACGATTTACAATTGATCTTTGTTGAATCGACAGTAAAATCCTACATAAACTAAAAGCCCTCACACACCTTTTACATTGCTTTGCTATAGAAGTTTCTCTATCACTTCTATTTTTGCTCTGTCAACCTCAAATCTTTGGTATGAAGTTTTATGCCATAGCACTTCTTAGGTTAGCCATGGTTGCATGCATCTCATGTATACGGATGTAGTAGAAGTGTCAGAATCAAGATTCCGACACTATGATAATATAAAAATCACAGAATCTCACATGCATGCAAAGATATGTAAAGAAAACCAAACCCTTCCTTGATCACCTAAGAACATGCAAAGAAGGAAGATGAAACAATGTCTAGGGGTTTTAGAACACCAAACATGATGAATTCAAGTAGATGCTCAATATGGGAGATAGATCAAGGTTATCTTGCATGCATGTAAGATTTATGCAACAATTACATAAATTTGCATGAAGATAACTCAATAACACTTGTTATTATCTCTAGATCTCTTTTAGAACCCTTTCTCTATCAATTGAGTGTATAAGAAGTGAAGGAACCTCATGCACATAAGTGAAGAACTCACTTATATGTCACTTCATTGCTTCTATCATGATCATAGCCTTGTTAGCCGCGATCGTGGCATGCCTCGCCTTAGGTCACAATTATGGCTTATAAGGCACGATTATGGCCTGCTTGAAATAGGCCATACATACTTGTTTTTCATCCAATCTTTTATACGTGTGACCCTTAGGTCCTGGATATTTTAGGCACTTGAATTAACTCTTAATTCCAACACATTATAAAGGGTTTTATGATGCCTATTTACTGGAATATAAGT
The DNA here is from genome assembly GCA_027575705.1 of Erythroxylum echinodendron. Classification (NCBI taxonomy): domain Eukaryota; kingdom Viridiplantae; phylum Streptophyta; class Magnoliopsida; order Malpighiales; family Erythroxylaceae; genus Erythroxylum; species Erythroxylum echinodendron. Next base: position 16,113 of record JANZXR010355809.1, read on the forward strand.
GGATTAACACACAAACTCTTGATAGTTAATTATCTAACTTATGAAACTTTCCATAGATAATTACCATGTAATTCATCCTTTCATCATATTATATCTCACTTGGTTCAGAGTATGGGTTATGTGTCAACTTCCACTAAACTAGCTACATGACATCTAATCCAAGTGATGTTAGTTCTTATCCTGGGATCTCATTACTCTATGTGTCATTGAAGACTCTCTTTATGACACATAATTGCTCTAGTCAAAGACTCCTGAGTAATGACCCCGGTATCATCTTCTTCTATTAGGAGTGGTGAATCATTTACTAGCTACCCAATTACCTTCGAATACAAATAGTTGTACCCATCACCACCCTAAGAGCGACCTTGTCTTGAGGTAACAAGGAATGGTGTCAAAACATATGATTTATATCTAAGATATCCTTGAATACCTCAAGTCTAAGGATATTTCCACCATTGCTATGATGAGATTAATCATTGACATTTTATAGATCATCCGTATGTTAATCTCATAGCAGGTCATCTAATGTACTTACTACCCTTAAAAAGCATCCACATATTAACTCTAAACATCTTATGCTTACAGTTTATAAGATCCACTGCTTGATCAAATTAAGGAGTATAATATGTGATAGTCTTTTCATATTAATAATGTCTTATCTTATTAATTCTATGACTAGGGATTATTTAGATACTAACATAATTGTACATGATGGGAATCTCATTATCATGCTCTCATCATGATTTCCTTTATGTTATGTTTTGTATCGTGGACTTTATTAATTCGATTTAAGATCAATATTAATTCACATATAAATGAATATCAAATCAATGAAAAATGCCTTTTGTTTTATAAATCAAAATAAAGTTTGTACAAAAGTGCTAAAGGTGATTGCCTTTAGAGCACTACTTTAACAATCTCCCACTTGTACTAAAGTCAATCACCTTTGTATCTAATACCATAGGCGTGTACACAAGAATCAAATTTTGTCTGAGGAAATGGCTTAGACAAGGATCAACAATGTTCTGATCTGTGGGCACTCTCTCTATCTTTATATCGCCTCTATCAATTATCTTCCTGATCAGGTGATATCTCTTGAGAGCATGCTTGGACCTCTGATAAGATCTCGATTCCTTGGCTTACCCAATAGCCCCATTATTGTCATGGTACAACAATATTGGGTCTACCATGCTAGGAACCAATCCAAGTTCCAAAAAAAACTTCTTGATCCAAATAGCTTCTTTTGCCACTTCCGCAGCTACAATGTACTCTGACTCGATTGTCAAATCTATAGTCATCTTTTGTATGGAACTCTTCCAACTGACTGCACCACCATTCAGTGTGAAAACATAACCTGACTGGGATTTGAAGTCATCCTGCTCAGATTGAAAACTAGCATCTGTATGCCCACTCACTATAAGATCTCCATTTCCATATATCAAGAATACATCCTTAGTCTTTCTCAAATACTTTAGGATATTCTTGACAGCCACCTAATGACCCTCACCAGGATCCGATTGATATCTACTCATAACAGTTAAAGCATACGATATATCGGGTCTTATATATAACATAGCATATATGATTGATCCTACTGCCAAAGCATAAGGGATCATACTAATGTGAATCCTCTCATTTTGCGTCTTGGGATACATAGCTTTCAAGAGTTTTATCCCATGAGTCATAGGAAGAAACCCTCTCTTGGACTACTTCATGCTAAACCTATTTAGCACTTTATCTGTGTATGTTGACTGTGAAAAACCTAGCAACTTCTTTGATCTATCTCTATAGATGTTTATTCCCAATATATAAGTTACTTCTCTAAGTTCTTTCATGGAAAAATTACGGGACAACCAAACTTTGATTGATTGCAAACTTGAGATATCATTTCCTATTAGTAATATGTCATTCATATATAACATAAGGAATATGATAGCACTCCAACTAACCTTCCTATATACAAAAGGTTCATCAGGATTTTGTGAGAAAACTAACTCTTTGACTGTCTCATTAAATCGAATGTTCCAACTCCTAGATGCTTGCTTCAATCCATAAATGGATTTTTTAAGCTTGCATACCATTTTTCCATCTTTGGATATGAAGCCCTCAAGTTATATCACATATACATCCTCAATTAGGTTTCCATTTAGGAAAGTCGTTTTCAAATCCATCTGCCATATTTCATAATCAAAATGAGAAGCAATGACTAAGAGTAGTATAATGGATTTAAGCATGCTATGGGGCTAAATGTCTAGTCATAGTCAATTCCTTATCTTTGACGATAAACTTTAGTAACTAGGCTCACTTTATAGGTAATCACATTACCTTCCATGTCGATTTTCTTCTAGAAAATCTACTTGCACCCTATGGGTTTTAACCCTTCAGGTGGCTCAACTAAAATCCTTACCTGGTTTTCATACATGGAATCCATTTCAGACTTCATGGCTTGAAGCCATTTTTTGGATGCTGAACTCTTCAGAGCCTCTTCATAGTTTACAGGCTCATCGTCCTCTATGAGTAATACATCACTGTGTTTGCTTACAAGAAATCCATATATCTCTGGAACATTGCATATCCTACTTGACCTACGAACATTTTGTGTGTCAGAAGGTTCAACTGTTGTCTCATCTCCATGAGCAACAATTTCGGGTTTAGGCAACTGATTTGCATCTGTTTGAATATCATAAACTTCATCAAGTTCAATTTTTCTCCCACTGTCTTCTCCTAGAAGAAACTCTTTCTCTAAAAAGACAAAATGCTTTGAGACAAACACCTTTTACTCTCAAGCATTATAGAACTGATATCTAATTGTTTCCTCAGGATATCCTATAAACAAACATTTATCAAATCTTGCTCAAGCTTATCTGATTGAATCTGCTTCACAAAAGTCGGACAACCTAAACTTTCATGTCTGAAAGATAGCACCTTTTGTTAGTCCATATCTCATATGGAGTAACTTCAAACACATTTGAAAGGACTCTGCTTGTCACATAAATAGCAGTCTCGAGTGCATAACCCCAAAAGGATTTTTGTAGATCTGCTAAGCCTATCTTCGACATTACCATGTCTAACAAGGTTCGATTTCTCCTTTCAGCCACACCATTATGTTGTGGTGTGTAAGGTGGAGTCCACTGGGATGTTATCCCATTATCTACGAGATAAGTTAGAAATTCCTCATTTAATTATTCACCACTTCGATCTGATCTAAGTATCTTAATACTTCTACCGAGTTGCTTCTATACTTCATGTCCAAATTGTTTGAACATTTCAAACACTTCAAACTTGTATCTCATTAGATACACATACCCATATTGTGAATAATCATTGATAAAAGGAATGAAGTAAGCAAAACCATCTCTGGCATGAATGGACATCAGACCATATACATCAAAATGTATTAGGTCTAATAACCCATTCATTCAATCACCCTTTCCTTTAAAAGGTAATTTAGTCATATTCCCTAACAAGTAAGATTCACATGTGTCATATGATTCATAATCAAATGACCCTAGGCTACCATTCTTGTGTATCTTAATCATGCGTTTCTCACTTATATGACTAAGTCGACAATGCCATAAGTAAGTTAATTTTAAGTTATCTCGTTTTTGTCTTTTATTTTCATTAATATTTAAAATTGGATTGGACATATCTAGTATGCAAAATCCATTGCATAATGTAGTACTACCACATAAAATTTCATTCAACTTAATTAAACAACCATTGTTTGAAAAAGTTAAATGAAATCCCCTTTATTAAGACATGAAACAGATACAATGTTTTTAGTCACAATGGGTACAGAATAACAATTTTTTGAAATTAACTATAGCCCTCTAGGAAGATGCAAAACATATATCCCCATAGCTAATGCAGCAACTTTTTCTCTATTTCCCACTCGTAGGTGCATCTCTTCCTTCTTGAACAGTCTACTATCCCTAAGACCCCGCATATTAACACATAAATGTGAGCCACATCTGGCATTTAATACCCAAATGTTATAATCAGAAATAGTATTAACCTCAATGACAAATATCTTACTTGAAGTAGCTGGTGGGGCATCTAATGCCTTCTTCTACTTCAGTGACTCCAGATAAGTTTTGCAGTTCCTCTTCTGATGTCCTTCCTTGTTGCAATGGAAGTATATCCCCTTTGGTGCTATCTCCTTTACATTCTTCTTGGCTACAACTCCCACTGGCCTCTTAGATTTCTTCTTTTTTTGGTTCTTCTTTCGAGAACCAGAAGTAGGATCCACTAGCATCACAACCTTACTGTCCTTCTTAATAGTTTGCTCAGCTGTTTTGAGCAGATTAATCAGTCGGGAATCGTTGTGGATACTTAGTTCATTTGATAGTTAAGCACAAACTGTGAATAACTATTGGTCAAACTAGTCAGAATTAAGTCTATACTTAATTTATGATCCATAATGAAACCCAAACTAACTAATCTCTCAATATATCCATTCATATTCAGCGCACACTGCATCGGAGAGATCCCTCTGTCATCTTTGAATAGAAAAGTAACCTCGAGGTCTCGAACCTTTCAGACCGAGCTTACTCATCAAACAGTTCACTCAGATGGAAGGCTATAGTATGAGCATCCACAGCCTCGTGCTGATTTTGCAGTTCTGGTGACATAGAAGCCGACTCGCTATCATCCAGTAGCTTCTTGTAAGCTCTCTGACCTTTATCAGATACATTGATAATAGGCAGATCGGGAGTGGTTCATCTAGGAAATATCCTAGTTTTTTTCATATTTGAGAACAATTCTTAAATTCCGTAGCCAATCTAAGAAGTTTGGTCCTGTGAGTTTGTTGGAATCTAATAGGGAGTGTAGATTCACATTAGAAGACATTGTACGATTCGATAACCTAGAAGAATGAGAGAAAGTGTTAGAATGTACACTTAATGCATTTCTATAAGAACTTTAATAACATGCATTATAGGTCCCATTATTCTTATTCAATTTCATAGCCCTCATTATGAATTCAAGAAAACTTATAGTTTTCTTAATGGGTCGATATCCGATATCTCCAAGAATGTAGCACCCCACTCCCGCAAGACCTGAACCCGACATCGTTGGTGATATCCGAGTCCGTGTCCCCCGAAGGTGGCGTGCTAATACACTCAATCATTCAAAAGTGGATATAAAATTTTTTTTTATAACATAACATATGGGATCCATACTCAAATTGGTCCCACATTCATTCATCAACATTTTCAATTAGTGCAAATTTTCAATAATCATTCGGGTTCTTCCACAAATTCAAAGCACTTAAGTCAGTTTGACTTTATAAATGACAGAATCATTTGTACAAAAGTTCATAATACACAATTTTATACA
>JANZXR010355876.1:0-21427 GCA_027575705.1 Erythroxylum echinodendron
TTTATTAATAATAAATATTTTCATTACAATATTGTAACTAGAAGAAAATTAAGTTATATGTAAATACACTTGCTTTCTAGGGCACTATAAACTTAACAATCTCCCACTTTCCCTAAAGCAAGTTTGACATATCCTTCAGTCCTATTCCTTCAAAGTGACCCTCGAAGCTCTTCTGTGACAGCGTCTTTGTGAATGGATCAGCAAGGTTTTGATCTGTGGAAATCGTTACCACATCCACCTCACCACATTGTATTATCTCCCTTATGAGATGATACGTTCTCTCAACGTGTTTGGCAGCTTTGTGGTTCCGAGGTTCTTTAGAATTAGCCACTACCACACTATCATCACAATAAAGTGTAATGGCCTTTTCCATCTCAGGAATCCTTTCGGAACTTGCAGAGCCGAACTGCTTCCTTTACTGCTTCACTAGTAGCAGCATACTCAGCCTCTAGAGTCTAGTCAACAACACAAGATTGCTTGACAATCCTCCAAACTATGACTCTACCTCCCAAAGTAAATATATAACCAAAAGTTGATTTCCTTGAATCAACATCTGATTGGAAATCAGAATCTGTATATCCCGTTAGAATAAGGTCACTTTTAGAGTAAAAAAACATTAAATTATTTGTGCTACTAAGATACTTCAGTATGCACTTGACCATAGTCCAATGCTCTATTCTAGAATTGGACTAGAATCTACTTATCTGTCCCACTGCGTAACAGATATCTGTTCTAGTGTAAAGCATAACATACATTAAACATCTAACTACCGAAGCATATGGAATGTTACGCGTGCGTTTGAGCTCCTCTTGAGTTTTAGTTACCTGCTCATTTGAAGGTTTGATTCTATGTTTAGTAGGTGTGAAACCCCTTTTGTAATCTTGCATGGCAAACTTATTGAGCATGCTCTCAAGTAGGTTAGTTGAGACAAGGCTATCTGCTTACTCTTATGATCCTTAGAACAAAACTAGCCTCTCCCAAATCCTTCATTGAAAAATGTTCATTCAGCCATCCTTTGACCATAGATAACATTCCTACATCATTCCTAATGAGCAGAATGTCATCGACATACATAATTAGGAAAGTAACCTTGCCTTCTTGTATCCTTTTATTAATAGCCTTATCAAACCTAATGTTCTAAGACCTAGAAGCTTGTTTAAGAACATAAATGGACCTTTGCAATTTGCATTCCTTATGCTCATTATCCGGCTCAACGAATCCTTTTGATTGGGCCATATAAATGGTTTCCTTAAGATATCCATTAAGAAATGTGATCTTAACATCCATTTGTCATATTTCATAATCGAAATAAGCTGCTATGACCAAAAGAATTCTGATGGACTTAAGTATGGCAACAGGAAAAAAAGTCTCCATATAGTCTATACCCTCCTTTTGAGTATAGCCCTTAGCTACCAATCTAGTTTTAAAGGTCTTTACCTTTCCATTAGATCCTCTCTTCCTTTTAATGATCCACTTATACCCTATGGATTTTACACCTGATGGTCGATCTACAAGGATCCAGACATCAATGGTGTATATGGAATTTATTTCCAATTCCATTCCCTTGAGCCACTTTTCTGCATCAAAGTTATTAATAGCCAGTGCATAAGTACTAGCATTCGTTACTTTTTAGTCTGAGATAGCAATTATGCCTCCTCCTAGACCTACCTATCTGGTTTTCTTATAACCCTCTCACTATGTCTAGGCACTACTTGATGTTTAGGCTGGCTTTTGATTCAACTCTTGAATCCATTTTGACATCTTATTCCATTATATCCGAATCAACTCTTGGTTTGTATGAAATAGCTCACTCCTTTAGTACCATTTCAGTTCTTCCTTTGTGATTTCTCACAAATTCTTCCTCTAATAAAGTGACATTTTTGGATATAAATACCTTCCTATCCTGAGGATTGTAAAAATACTACCCTCTTGTACCCTTAGGATATCTTACAAACAAACATACTTCTGACCTTAGTTCCATCTTTGTGGATTGACACCTTAAAACATGGGCTGGGCAGCCCCAAGTCCTCAAGTGCTGCAATGAACGCACTCGACTAGTCCACAACTACCTAGGTGTTTTAGGCACCAATTTGGATGGAGAAAAGTTAAGAAGATAAGTTGCTATTTATATGGCATATTCCCGTAACAATTCTGGAAGGCTAGTGTAGGACATTATTGATTTTACCATTTCTAATAAAGTCCTATTCCTCATCTCAGCTACACCACTCTATTGTGGTGTTCTGGGAGCTGAAAAGTTTGAAACATTTCCAATGTCAATTTGGAATTGTTAGAAATCTCTAGATAAGTACTCACCACCTCGATCATATTAAAGTTGTTTTAATGGCTTGCTAAGCTACTTCTCAGCTTCAGCTTTGGATTCTTGGAAACTTTTAAAGGATTCACTCTTTTGGTGCATCAAATACAAATAGCCATGTCTAGAGTAATCATCTATAAAGGTTATGAATACAAATAGCCATGTCTAGAGTAATCATCTATAAAGGTTATGAATACAAATATCCATGTCTAGAGTAATCATCTATAAAGGTTATGAATTCATAACCTTTATAGAAGATTACTCTAGACATGGGTATTCATAACCTCCTCTAGCTTGTACATTCATGTGCTAACAAATATTAGTGTGTACTAAGTTAAACATGGATACAGATTTGTCTCTTTTGGAAGGAAATGAGTCCTTGGTCATCTTTCCTTCAATACAAGACTCACAGGTGGGTAATGGATCATTGCCCAAGCTGGTAAGGATCCCATCCTTCATTAACCTATCAAGTCTTTTCTGATTAACATAACCCATCCTTAGGTGCCACAGATATTTTGAATTAATGCTAGAGTCATTGGATTTTCTTAGTTTTATTAATTCTGTGGTGTTTAATGAGCTTGTCATAGGTCCTATAAAGAACAATCCCTGTTTAATTACTGCATTACAAAAAAAATCCTTATTCTCATATAATGAAACAAAACTTTCAAAATATAAGGAATAACTAGATTTTATTAAACAAAAAACATAAATCATATTACTTATAACCATTTGGATGTAATATACATCCTCTAAGTAAAACCTATGACCACTAGGAAAGTCTAAGATAACTACTTCCATTGCTTTTACCAAAACGTAGGATCCATCAACTATCTTGACTTAAAATTGGCATTTAAACAGTCTTTTCCTTTACTGGAACCCCTGCCTAGAATTACAAACATGGTCATTGGTTCCTGAATCTAGTATCCAAGAATTAGATGAATCTGCCACTTTTCTGGTTCCTAATAAACTTAGGAAACCCATTCCTTGTTTACTCTCGAGGGTCTTAAGGTAGACCGCATATTTCCTATTCTAGTGGCCCTTCTTACTGGTGGAAACATTTTCCCTTAGTGTCCTCTTTGTCCTCCTTTCTCATGGGTTGGGCCTTGACACCTTTTTGGGACTTCCCTTTCTTTGCACCCTTCTTCTTTCGCTTGCCCTTACCCTTGGGCTTGAAAGAAGATGCCATAAGCCTCTGACCTATTGGCCCTGAAATTTAATATCTCCTCCGTTTTCTAAAGGGTATTCATCAACTCACTCAAGGTGTAATCCTTGGTGTTGAGCTCATAGTCTAACTTAAACTATTGAAAGGAAGAAATTAAGTTTTTGATGACTATGATTATCTGCGTTTCTACATTCATTTCTGCCCTAAGCAACTCAACCTTAGTAACCGTAGAGATTACCTTAAGTATGTAAACCTGCACCGGTTCACCAGGCGTTTGTCTAAGATTGTGAAAGGTTTAGATAGCTTTCACCCTTGCAGATTTGGTCCTCACACCAAACATCTCATGTAGGTGATGGACCATTGCACCAACATTTTGCGTGCTTGTATGTTGCTTCTGCAACATAGCGCTGACAGAAGCCAGAATATAGCACTTGGCAGTCTTATTAACATTCTACCATCATTTATATTACTAGACTTACTCAGGAGTTGATTTGTCACCCGGAGGGGCAGGCTCATTGTCCGTTAATACCTATGAAATTCGTTCACATTGGAGAACGATGTCAAGGTTAAGTCTCCATTTATTAAATTTCTCTCTATTTTCCAATTTATTATTAGTCAAGGGTATTGTGAGCGGATTCATATTGTGATGATTATGCCTCAAAATATAAATAATTAAACAATGAGCATACTAGTCAAAAATATTGGAACTTTATAAAAAATATGATGTATGTATGCTTGATGATATAGATTTAACAAAACTTAATCTTTATACGACGGTTATTTTTCTTATCTATAATGGACTAAGTGATGGTGGGCCATCTTATCCATTAAAAGAAAAACTGGAACCCTCCCACTCAAAAAGCTATTAAAAATCTTTATGCGTAACTCTTTCAGAAGCGTCATAATTCACTCTATGTATTTAGCAACAGAGCTACAATAGGCAGGTTATTGATAAACCGTGTTAAGTATGTAACCATTTGATTTATCCACTAAAGGTATTTGCAAACCATGCCTCGGTAGGAGGTCACATTTGCTACCAATAAGTAGACTTATCCTTTAGGAGACCCAAACTATGCAAGATTTAGGATTCATGTCCTTTGGTGGGGAGTAACACTTCACCACATATAAATAGGCCATTTTATGGAGACCGTGGACCCTCATATGAGCATCCTCTCCCACTCAATCTTTTTTGGTCTTTATGTTTTAATAATTACCATCTTGTCCAGATGCAATTTATTAACCATCTTGTCTCATACATAATAAATGCATGGCAAAACCTAGAGTTGGCAATTTTTCTAAATGGCATACGTTCACATAATATCGTATATTATTTGTATCCATTCATCTTATGAATTAAATAGCTACTTTTGGTTGTCCATCCTAGGAAAAATAAAAGAAAATTACAAGGCCTTTAGGCCCAAAAATTCTTTTTAGAGTTGGATCTTCTGCTTCGAACACTTCGCTCGCCTGACCTGGTCCGTTCAGCAAAAACGAGTTAATGGTATTTAAAAAACTTATTTGTAAAAAGTAAAACAAAATCCCAGCACTTGAAAAAAATCAAGTATTAATAGAATTTAATCAAAATAAAAACTGCCATTAACATAAAATAAAAACCGAAAACATTTACCTTCTTTTCTTCGATTTATGGCTCCTCCGTCTTCAAAATTACAGAATTTTTACATTACAAAAATAATGAAAATAGAAAAATTACGATAAGGTGGAAACATGATGATGATATGCCACCCTCCTTATTACAAACTGACCGATAAGGTAAATCGATATTCTATGGACAACCAAAAGAGCAAGACAAAACATGCACAACATATAATTTTATCACATAAAAAATTACAGTATATATAATTTAATATAATTACCAACCTATGCCACATATAGGAACCAAATCATGCATAAAAAGGCCGGCTCTGATACTAGTTGTTGGATCGAAAATAAAAACATGCTTGGTTTGGCAAAACGGTAGATTTCAAAAAAATTTTTGAAATCAAATATAGCGGAAGTGTAAATACCAAATCAATATGCTTTAATCCATATATGATACGGTATAAGGAAAATAAATATAATAAGAACATGATCAGAATATTACCAACTCCTCGCTATAGCTTTGACTCTTCACTGCTGTGTAGTCAATCAATTTGATCTACCACTTGTTCTCGTTAGACAACCTAGTTATCAAAATCCTTTTGTAGAAAAGGAGAAGAAAAATATAGTGGTTTTTCTTTGTATGTTTAGCTAGCTTAGAAAACAAAATGAGACCTTCTCACTTTACTATATTTGACTAGCTTTTTTAGAACAAAAAGAGACCTTCTCTTTTGCTATGTTCGATGGATTGGTGAGAGTGTGGAGAGAGACAAAATTCATTTAGCATCAAAATTCCATCATCGGTTGTTATGAGAAAGGGAGCAGAAATAAAAAATCATTCCTGTTCCTTTTTGGCAAAAAAATACTAAAAGACCATTAACCCTTTTCTATACAACACTTTGGCATTATATTGGAGTGAGTGGAAATTGATAGAAAAAAACAACTAACCGTACATTCTTTAATCAAAAGAAGAAAAAGAGGGCGGAATGTTTTTTTCCTTAAAACCATTAAATCAATTAATGAATGATGACCACTACCTCATTCGTTAATCAAAAGAATGCAAAAAAAAAGCTGCATGTTATCTTCTTTAAAACCAGCCACTAAATCCAATTAAAATTGAGAAGCATGACCGAATTCTACATCTTTATAGAATTTGGTTTTGCGTATCCATTTTTTAAATTTTATTTCACTTTAATTGATCTAATCAATTAAATCAAACCAAAATCAGCCCAATATTAAATATTCCTTTAGGCTTATAATTAACAAATAATTAGTGTAAGTCTAACATTTAATTATAGGCTTAAAACTTAATTTAATTAACTCTTAATTAAATTTTTCCGGTCTTTTTGACCTGAATCCAATTCGTCCAATTCTCTCCAAACTATCTAATTTCTTTTCGATAACCACCATTTATTTTTCTTACTTTCCTTGATAACCTTCATAGAAGCCAAGTGGGGAATGTAATTGGACTTAAATAATTCAACCTCCAATAAGCCCGGAATGAATTTAATCTGATTAGAATTAATTCCAACTTATTAACCAAATGTCATTCCACTAAAGACAATTAGTTAAACTCTTAAATTACTTAAAACTATGAGAAAACAATGTCCAATCATAAACTTTATCATGAATCATATTATAGCCATCTGTATAATAAATGATAAAAATACCATTTTACCGTTATGTTGGTTTTACCTTCTAGATCTCCTGTTTTACTCTACATGGTGATTAACACACAAGATCTAATCTTGGTGTTAAGACTTGATAGGTAGTTAGTCCATCAAACTACTAACACCAGTTTAATCAATAATCTTTATAAAACATCTCGAAGTGATAATATCACTATAAACTCTTTATTTGAGTGAATGTTTCCTGATGCAAGTTTCAATTAATAATTCCAACATACGAACACTAGATTGATACCTTATAAAAATCTTTCTAATCATATCAAGAATTATATTGAAACACATATGAGTTCACCACTCATCAAGATTGTGGTTCGTAATAAACAAATGCTAAAGTTTATGTTTTAAGATTAAAGTAATGACCTACTTTATTCTTTAAAAAAACATACGCAATTGTAGATTCATTTAATAGTGCCATTACCAATAGTCAACTGCTATCATGATTTGAAACTCATCATTCCCTTGAAGTAAACTCCTTTACCTATATGGAGGTAAATTGCAACACTACAGTCTAAGTCATAATTAAGTGACCAACTTGATTATTTTACTGTGAATTAATTAATTTAGATTCTAATAATATACATGTTTCCCATACATCTCTATGTATATGTATATTACTTACAAAAGAATCTTAATACCTTATGACTAGTTATATAATACTCAGACAAATAAAACCAAACTCTTTTATTCTATTAATAGTAAATATTTTCATTACAATATTACAACTGAAAGAAAATTAAGTTATATTTAAGTATACTTGCTTTCTAGGGCACTATATTTACATAAACCTAACACCACGATCATGGCAGGGAGGGCCATGATTATAGTCGTGTAAGGGTAATTTTTCAAACCGTTTTGACCCCGAATTAACCTTAGGGCTTCCAAGATCTAGGGCACTATATTTACATAAACCTAACACCACGATCATGGCAGGGAGAGCCATGATTATAGTCGTGTAAGGGTAATTTTTCAAACCGTTTTGACCCCGAATTAACCTTAGGGCTTCCAAGATATTAATAGAACGTTACAAGATAGAAGAGGATCCTTTTGCAGAGCTTTCACATCAGCCAAAATTTAGAAACACTAGAGAGCTATTGAGTGATTTAACGAAGGAGACGAAGGAAGAGAGACACAGACACGAAGCTTAACGTGAATTACTTCCTGAAACAGGTGGTTTCCTACCTTCGCTACCTCCTTTGATCCATTCTGAGCATAGTTTCCAATTTATTTAAATTTTATTCATGTATGAAGTTCAGATAATTGTCAAGAATAAGTTGATTGACTGTCGATTTTTGTCTAAACTAACCTTTGGGATTTTGATTCTTGAGATTAATAACGTTTGATTTATTGTGTTTTATTTTAGTTGTTTGTGATTTGATATCTGGTTTTAATAATTCGGCAATAATCTGAGAGTGTGAGCTGAGTGAATATCATTAGATTAGGCTAATGAGAGTTAGGCAATTTGATAGATAAGATTTGAATCAAATCATTGAAATCGTGTAACGAGAGTTAGAGTATAGGTTTTCGATAGGTTATTAGAAAATTTTATAACTAATTTAAGTTTTCGATTAATTGTGAGTCGAGAGATCACAATTCCATAATTTAAATTAAGGATTATTAATTAGGGATTAAAGGTTATAACTTGAGAGAGTAATCTAGCCTAGGACCGTCTAGACCCAATAATTCAGTAATTGCATAATTGATTAGAATTTCATTACTTTCAGATTAAAACGCCTTTCCTCCCAATTGGTAGTTCCTAGGTTAATTCTGGATTGGGTTGTATGATTTGCTATTTTGTTTATTATTTTCAAAATTCTGGATTGGGTTGTGTGATTTCATATTTTTTATTATTTTCAAAATTTAATTCTCATAATTGATAGTTGATTGATTAATTTTCAGCATTTATTGTTTATTTTAGATTGTTGCGATTTAGTTCAACCTTAGATTTTAGGACAAAATTAAGCCTCCTTGAGGGATCGATACCTTAGGTACTACATGAAAGACCCGTGCACTTGCCATATTATCGAGGCTAAAATAGTAAAAAAAATTCATAGCGTAAGACCCCGATCAAGTTTCTGGCACAATTGCCGGGAGGGGATAGTTTAGTTTTATAGCTTAAGGTGTTTAGATTATTTTTTTTAATTTTTTTGTTCTTAATTTTTATTTTGGGGATTGTGCCCTTGAATGAACATAACATTCATGACAAGTTTGAGTCATGCATCGGGTACGTTAGATTTAGATAGAACATGATTAGAATGAACCCTTAGGAAAGCTCGATAAAAAGAAGAAGAAAAGATAGGAAAACCATCAATGGCCGAAGAATTTCAATGAAATATGGATCTGGAAGCAAACTAAGGATGGAAACAGGTCCCTAATGTACTTCATGAGGCCAGGGTTCAACCTGCCAAACCAAAGAGTGGCTAGGCAATCAGTTCAAGTGGCCTCGTTCAGGATAAAACCAGCCCTCCTTAATAAGCTTCAACAAAACGTGCAATTCTATGGATTGGTGAATGAGGATCCCAATGCACATCATAAATTTCCTCAAGATTTGTGATACCTTCTGGTATCATCAAATGTCGAAGGATGTAGTTAGAATTAGGCTATTCTCCTTTACACATAAAGATAGAGCGAAGGCTTTGTATCATTCACTAAGCCCAGCCAACATTATGATATGGGATCAGCTTGTGCTTGCCTTCTTAGATAAGTACTTCCCACTGACTAAGACAACAAAAATTATAAAGGAAACCACCAATTTCCAATAAGGTGATGGGGAGTCCATCTATGAAGCATGGGAAAGATATAAGAACCTGCAAAGGAAGTACCCACACCACAACATACCTAAGGAATTCCTTTTGCAAACTTTTTACAATGGAGTTAATCCACAGGCAAGAGGCATGATTGACGCAGCATCAGGAGAATCCTTTATGCAAAAAACTGTTGATGAGGTAGAGGACCTAATTGAGGAGATGGCAAGCAATAGCTGTCTATAGACGAATGAGCGAGGAAGGCAACCAACTACTTTTAGAGAGAAAAAGGGAATTATTGTAGTCAATCAGATGATAGAGATTCAAGCAAAAATCAACCTGACGCGACAATTAATAGCATGAAGGCATCATCCTCAGCTCAGGTGAAGGCCGCAAAGTTGAAATGTAAACTCTGTGGTTAGATAGACCATGATATTGTGGAGTGTTACCTAAAGAAGGAGGACAATTAGGAGCAAGTGAATTATATGGGGGCACAACATAGACAAGGAGGAGGGTAACAATCTTTACTCCAACAATTACAAGCCCGGGTGGAAGAATCACCATAACTTCTTTTGGTCAAACAACATTGGCGGACAATTAAGGCCTCAAGGACAATCGGGCTTCCAGTAAGATAAAACAAGCTCAATGGAATCAAAATTGGACAAAATTTTGGATAAGATCGAGGTCTTAGAGGATACACATAGGAGGCTCGAGAGAAAATTTGAGCAAGTTACGAAGAACCATGCCTTGTTCATACACAATATAGAAGTCCAAGTAGGGCAATTAGCAAAGGCAATGTCGACTTGGAATGCTAGAACTCTTCCAAGCAACACTGAGTCTAATCTAAAGGAAATTATCATTATCATCAGCAAAACCCAATAGGAGGAACTTGAGAAGGTAAAGGGTGGAGAATATGAAGGAAAATTTCAAATAATTAAAGAAGACTTTCCAAGTGAGCCTGTGGTCAAGTCAATTAAGGCAAATCGACGTGTATTTCCATTCCCTTTTATGCAACAGCGGGAGTTATATGTAAAGAAGGAAGTAGAAAAATTACGGGAGATTGAGGAAAACAAGATCAAGGAAGTGACTAAGTAAGTACAGACAAAGCTCAAATTACAAGAATCTATTAAAAAGAAGGTCAAAGAGTGACAATTAGAAGATGACCCCAACATAGTAGAAAAGAAGGAGGACCTAAGGGATTTTTTCATCCCCTACAACATCAATAGAATAATCATAGAGAGGGAATTCATGGATCTAGGTGCCAATATAAATATGATGCACTACCCTTTTAGTCTGAAGATGGGGTTAAGAGAGTTAATACCCACCAAGTTTTTAGTAAAGAAGGCTAATAGAACTAAATATAAACGGATGGGGATTATAAAGGATGTTCCAGTAAAAGTCGATAAATATACCTTTCCCATAAACTTCTACATACTGGACGTTATAGAAGATCTAGAAACCCCGATAATTCTTAGATGAATGCTTTTGACCACTGTGCATTCAATCATTGATGTTAGTAGGGGTGAATTAATTCTGAAAATAGGAAAGGAGAATTTGACCTTCAAGGTGGTGAAAAGAGAGTACCTTTCTCCTTCACCTCCACTGAAGATGAAGGAACCCAAACCTTAAGGAGAATGGGAAGATATCGAGGATCCTGGTAATGTTTTCAAGAAGAAGCGCTCGCGATGGAGAAGGCGAGGGAAAGAGAATTCCAAGGAAGGTGGGTACTATAGCCTGGTGGCTAAAGTTCAAACTTTGAGATTAATGACTACGCTACTATCGCACTATTCGTTCTAACCACTGTGAGCCTAAAGGAGCATCGAGCTACTGACTATAAAAGAAGTACTGATATGGGAGACAACCTATAGAAAAAATATTAATTTTTGTTGTTTAATTTTGTTAAAATGTTTGAAATTCTGTAGTTAGGATTAGTTTTGTTTTTGAATAAAGTTGAGAAAGGAATAGGATTTTGGAATTTTGAGGATGATGTTCAACCATAAAGAGAGATGTGAAAAGGGCCACAAAAGACTTTAGAAGAGAAAGTGAAAAGATAGGAAAAAAAACAAAGAGAAAAATTAGGAAGTGGTGGTAAGCTGCCTGCGACTATGCAGAAAGAGGGAGGGCACAAATCTATAAAAGAATTTTTACTATTTTAACCTTTTTACCACCTATATATTTAGTTCTAACTTCACTTTTACTTTCACTTCCATTTTCACTTTGTCTATCTAGAATTTAAGCTTCCAAACACTCTTACATCTTTCTAGATTTTTTCAACCTCTAACTTTTTCCAAATTTCTACCAATTATGCCATGCATTAAATAATCAGCCTATTAGGAACCATATAGACGATAGCAAGTTGTAGGACATGGATGAAGAAACCATACAATAGACTTTGGCATACCTTTTCCAATCTATACTGAGAAGGAAGGTACTCGTTTCTAAACCCTTCGTGCTAGATAAATTTTAGTTCTTAAGTACTTTGATTTTGACACATTTGATAGGCTAGAATTACGTGAGCAACTAGAAAACCTAGCTGAGAGGATCCGATGGGCTTAATTTATACGATTTCAATTTCCTGTTTATAAGGAGCTTACACTAGAATTTTTCACTTCACTGAGATATGATCCTAAGAATCCTAAGGAATTATGTTTTAGGTTGGGAGGACGAGCATATGAATTAAATGTCAAAATCATGTGTGAGATATGTGGGTTCCCCAAATTCATCTTGAAGACTTTCATCCTTCTCAATACTTGAATAAACTTACTATAATTGAGCATTTTCATACAAAGAATGCTCATAACAACGTTATAAGGTCTAATGTACACTTATTGCTGCACAAATTTATGTGTCAGTTGGTTTTCGATAAAATCAAAACCAAAAAGTGCTCTACAAAGGAACTTTTTATGTTGTGGTGTATGGACCATATTATTTTAGTATACACATCTACGCATATGCTAAATGTCATTTTTGCAACTCCGCGCAAGAAGAGTAACAATCTAGGAATAGGGTATATAGTGTCTGCCATTATAGAACATTTTGGCATGGAATGGAGGGGGTTAACGGTCCACCCCCTGACTTCCTACATTATCACCACTTACGGAGGGCTAAAATCTTACATCATAACATGAAATTGAAGGAAATCAACGAGAAGACACATGCTAGGATTAGGACCAACTAGGCGAGCTCAAGCTTAGAACCATATAGGTAGGCACGAGAGGAATCCACCAGTGAAGAATCCAAGGAAGAAGAAGATGAAGAACCAGGTTGGAAGAAGGTTTTGGATGCAATCTCCGAAACCAATAAGACACTTGCAAAAATAACGTAGATAAAACGATGCCAGAGTCAAGATATTTGATGAATTCATCGATATTTCGAGTCTCAAGCGTTCAATTACCACCAACGACACCATTACTACCTCCATCTCCATAGGATGTATGTAAAACCTGTTTATTTTTTCTTTTCCAAATTAGCCTTTGGTTCTGATTTTTTTTCCTGTCTGCTTTAATTTCTATTTGTCTTTTATATGCTTGTGTGTTCTCTTCTCACAATAAGGACAATGTGTTGTTCAATGTGGGGAGGGGTTATGTGTTTTTCTTTTGGATGTGATTTTGCATATTGTATGATAGTGTTAGGTTGCATTGTTTCAATTGTTTTAATGTGTCAATGGCTTATATGGAGTGAAATTTGTTTAATTTTGAACATGGTCAATTAGGTTGTAAATAATCATTAGTTCGCAAAATTAGAGAATTAGGAGTCTTTGGATAAATATGCAGTTTAATTAGAATTTAATGTAAATTTAGCACCCCATAGGTTCACATTCATTCTTAATTTGAGGCTTTTCATCTTAGGTAGCTTACCTAGATTTTTTTTCATGAAAATGAGTAGCTTAAACAACAAGGTAGGTAATAATAATAAAAAAGTGTTAAATAAATCACTATTCTGCTAACTTTTGAGTTATGAATAGAGCTAGTAGCCAGTTGAAAACATGATATAGCTGAGGAACTGGATCAACACGTATCACAAACGTGTACATTCACGTTAAAAAGCTATAATGATGTTTCAATCAAATGGTTTAATAAAACCATGACTTAGTTGAGTAACTGGATCGACATTCATTACAAATGTTTGCCTCTATACAAAAAGACTAAGTCTATGTTCATTTGGAAAAAAAAAGTATGTAATTGCTTAATAAAAAACCTATCAAACTTGTAGTAAGCCTGGCTTTTCATGAAAATGTACTTAGGCATAGTTACAGAGTCTGAAAGACCAAAGAATTGTTAATATGTGTGTATAATTGAAAGGGCAAATAAATTAACACTTCAATCTTTATTGAATGGTGTATTTAGTTCAAAGCCCTAGACATAGATTTTGCATGTTAATGATTAGATATAACTTGTACGATTGTGTTTAAGATTAAATTTATTTTATAAAGTCTAGGTCATTGCCTCATCAGTGCATTGTGTGTTGTGTGTTTGTTTTTTTGTTTGCTTGAGGAAAAGCAAATGCTTAAGTGTGGGGATGTTGATAGTTGTGATTTGCATGATGCTTTAGGGTTCAATTTATTAGGTATTTAGTGTTAAATTAAGTGTTTAGTGTGTATTTAGGTTTCAATTGTGTTAATTTATGTGTTTAATTGTTTTTATGGGTTAGTATGAGTCTTTGAGCTTAAATGTTATATAGGCCAGGATCTTGACAGAAAGAGATAAGTTGACAGGACCTAGGCCACGATCGTGCACTTTGGGCTACGATCGTGATAAGAAGCTATGTGCCAGGCCATGATCGTGCACTTTAGGCTACGATCGTGGTAGAAAGGGTTAGGCACTAGGCCACGATGATCGTGGCCTACGTCAGACTAATACAGAAAGTTCAATTTTGTGAGTTTTTCAGACCGTTTCGACCCCCAATTAACCCTAGGGCTTCCAAGATATAAATAGAACATTACAAGACAGAAGAGGAGACATGGAGACGAAGCTTGATGTGAAGCACTTCCTGGAATAGTGGTTTCTCACCGTCACTGCCTCTATTGATCCATTCCAAGTTTTTTTTTCCAATTTATTTCAGTTTTATTGATGTAGGAAATTGAGATAATTGTCAAGAACAAGTTTGTTGAATGTTGATTTTTATCTAAACTCACTTTTGGGATTTTGATTCTTGAGATTAGTAAAGTTTGATTTATTGTGTTTTATTTGATTTATTTATAATTCGATATCTGTTCTTAATAATTCGATAATAAACTGAAAGGGTGAGTCGAGTGAATATCATCAGATTGGGCTAACGAGAGTTAGGTAATTTGATAGATAAGAATTGATTCAATTCGGTGAAATCGTGTATCGAGAGATCAAGTATAGGTTTTTGGTAGGTTATTAGACAATTTTAGAACTAATTTAGGTCAATTGTGAGTCGAGAGATCACAATTCCATAATTTAAATTAGGGATTATTAATTAGGGTTTAGAGATTATAACTAAAGAGAGAGTAATCCACCCTATGATTATCTAGACCCAATAATATAGTAATTCAATAATTGATTAGGTTTTCATTAATTACAAATTAAAACCCCCTTTCTCTCAATTGGTAGTTCCTAGGTTAATTCTAGATTGGGTTGTGGGATTTCCTATTTTGTTTATTATTTCCAAATTTTAATTCTTATAATTGATTGTTGATTGATTAATTCTTAGCATTTATTATTTATTTTAGATTGTTGGGATTTAGTTCGACCTTATATTTCAGGACTAAATTAACCTTCCTCGTGGGATCAATACCTTAGGTACTACATGAATGACCCGTGCGCATACAATGTTATTGAGGTTTAAATAGTAAAACATTTTCTTAGCGTGAAACCCCAATCACCACATTCTGGAGTCTAGATATTGTACCCTGGTGGAATTGCATCATTTCCTACTACAACTATTGTTGTACATCATTTTCGATGCTAACCTTGTATCAAGCAAACATTGCCTTATCCTACTGAAATTGCAAAGTGTTAATAGCAACAACATCAACCAACTCTTCTAAGGATGTACCTGAGTTTTGCTGGCTCTCCCAATTTAAGAAATCAAACCAAAATTGCCCTTCATCCTATTAAAATTATAGGATATTCTGTTGAGTTTACTATATACTATCTTGAAGTTGCTGTATACCCTGTAACAATTGAAGATTTTTAGCATTATAGGTCTTGATATAGTCATCCATAAATGTACCTGGGTTGTTATAAGAAGCTTATGGTTTGTACAAGAATTGTTATGCATCCTATAAACTATCTTGTATCTTGATTATCCCATTCATAACTAAAGTTAGGTTGATCAGTCCAAACTTGGTTATAAGATTTGGAATACGGGTTAAAAAAATTTACTTTCATCTATGAATAATTAATTTTTAACATAATACATACTAAACAAAAAGTGAAAATCATGAAATAAGCGCAAGGAAACTATTACAAGCAAATTTGTGCAAAACACCAATTAAAATCAAGAACAAAAACCAAAACATCACACTCTCGCCAAAATTGACCTATGTATCATAACGCTAGTTAAAATAAACTAGATTACTAATATAATAGTGGTAAGTCTAGGTTAATCCCATATAGAGTGTTCAATTAGGTTTTGAAATAAAACTAATATGTGTTTAGGTTTTAGGGTGGGGGGTTTGGTTTTGTTTAAATTAATAAAATAAAACCTAGATGTGTTTTTGAATTACATAGAAAAAGGAAAAAAATCAGAGAATTGAAAGTGAAGCATTTCAGGAAGATGTTTATGAAATAAATGCATATGTAACATATGACAAGAATGAACCTTTGAACAATGAATATGTTGAAATTTCATCTGGACAGGATGAGGAGGGTAAGAAATGTAAAGAGGGGCCTGAGTTTGATTCTAATTCTTCAGAAAAAGAAGTTGATGATGATTTTGATTTATAATTAAGTGATGATAGTGATTAGTATCTGTTTGTAATAGAATAATATATAAATAAATCTATTATTCCATTAATAATATAATGTTATTTGGATTTAATTTATATTGTTCTATTATTGGAATATCCAATAAAATGTGAATTTCAGGTTAAAAATATGCCACAAAAGAGAAATTGTATCTCTTTTATCCTTCTAGAGTTCTCCGCAAATGTATTCATAATTACCTTTGTGTTAGCGGAGATTGTATCGAGCATTTTCTTCCAACTAGGTTTTTATGTGTCTTCTTTCTCTTTGAACTCCTCTCTAATCAAGCCCTCTTCTGCCTACTGAGCCGATGTTTTGCTTGAACTCACTAACTAGCCCTGATCTTCACATGAATCTTTTAGCTAATGTCCCGTAGTTCCATATTATGGGACTTTAGGATTTCAACATGTCACAAATGATGGTGATTTAGAAAATGAAGGAGGTAGATGATTAGGCACTATCCACACTATATTACTCAAGAATGGTCGAAACCAAGTACCCTATACCTAAATTTTTGATACTCTTATGCATATTCCCAACAATAGCATTTAGCACATATGTGGAGATGTGATATTTGTTTAATTGCTGACACATTTAATCATTTATACTTAGCAATTAATGATACAGAAAAAGATTAAAATACTCACTTCAATTCATATATGATTCTAGGTATAATTTATAATCAAAGAAATTAAAGTGACTAGAAAGCACTACATTTGGGTCTTTTTTCTATGCTAATTTTTACTTATCTTTATAGATCAAAAGAAGAAAAATAAATGACAACAAGAAGACAAGAAAAACCAAACTACAAAGAAGAAGAATTAAAAGTGGTTTCTAAAAAAATCAAGAAATAATAAGAAGGACAAAATGACATGCATGCAGGTAGATTAAAACAAAGACAAAACGACAGTAACACAACCCAAAGCTGAAGGAAGCTAGCATTAAATGCCAAACACTAGCATTACATGCATATGCTGCATTAAAAGCAGCGTTCAATAGAGACAAGGAGCAAGGTTTTAAAACAAAGATGAACAGTAGTGTGGTATATTAAGGTTTAATTGTCATATCAATAGCATAGTAGAGAGAGGCTTGCAAGAGAGAGTTGCGAGGGAGCTAGCGGCAGAGGAGCACTGCAGCTTGCAATACAGTATGCAACTGGGAGAAGAGTTACGTGAATAGTGTATGTGGACAAATGTTTATTTATCAAGTCAATGAATAGGAGTGAAGATAGGAGGAGTTTGCGGCAGTGAGTGAAGAATTGAAGGGGTATTCGGTTAGGGTTAGTTGTGGCGGTTAAAGCTTTTTTCTTAGGAGATCTATGGAAGGCTAAGTTCTTGATGCCATTTTAGAGGTAACATTGATGCCCACGACTCGACTTAAGTGTATTTCATCGTTTTTATTGTTTCTTTCTCTCATTAGAAATTGATTGTGTTATCCTACGTTAATTGAGTTGGATTTTATGTATGGATAATTGAATTGTCATTATTGTTAAGTTATTTGTATATGAATCCATTAGCTATTCTGCAAGGATGATTTTAATGCATTCATTGAATCGTTTAATTGCATATCCATTGATAGAATTTCGATACAATCCACAATTGTTAAGTTGAAATTCATATGTAAGGACTAATGATTCATAATCATTATGGATAACATGATCTAGGTTAAACGACACATCGTATATGATTGTTTTCGTGATTAATCAATTTTCTTACTTCATAATGCTACTACCTAATTAAATCTAGAGATTGTATCCTAGGTTATTTGGTGGTTAGGTTTAACTGATGATCGCATCTTGATTAAACAAAACCTAAGGGAAATCTCAGTTTAATTATTAGCCCATAATTAATTGTTTCTAAGAGAGGTTTAAGAACAACAAATCCATGAAATATGGTTAATTAGGGCATAGGTCGAGATTGAACTAAAGAACCAAGTCCCTACCAAATTCCCCACTTTTATCAATTTTTTGTGTGCATGTTTTCTTTATTTGTTTTCAATAGTTTAGTTTCATTTTATTTTCTTTTTTCTGAATCAACCCCCCCCCCCCCCCAAAAAAAAAGAAAACTAAATACCAAGTAATTTCATTTCAACAACTTCACACACACTCTCTGTGGGATCGATCTAGGCCCACCGCTGCTTTAGTAGCAGTCTGGTTTTTTTATTTTGAATGGGGTTGTGAAATATAAATGTTGCATTCATCATAGGTGACGATACCCTTTTTTTGATTGAGTGCTACTTTTGTTTCACTATCTTTCATGGCTTTTATGCTACTTAACCTAAACACATCTCACCTTACCTTTACCCATATTACAACTTTGAAAAGTTCTTTAATCCATGATTTTGCATGTGAACATTAGTGGTGGAGAAATGAAATGATATGCAAAGTTGTTGATTGTCATGATCATGAATAGTGCTGAGTGTACCTATAGATATATTTTACTTAAACACATTTTCCAAGTCTACCCTTAGATTATTCGATTTTTAATGATAATGCTTATTGATTGATCATGAGTAAAAGCATGGAATGTTGAGTTATTGCTATGATTTTTTAAAGTCATTCATCTTTGTTTATGATTATATGGTCTTAGAAAATATGGGAATTGAGTAATGTTTTAGGTCTTTGATTTTAATGTGGATGTTTTGCCCGAGGACAACCAAAAGCTAAGTCTGAGGGAAATTGATATGTGTTTAATTGTTGATACATTTAATTATTTACACTTAGCAATTAATGATAAGAAAATGCTTAAGATAATCACTTTAGTCTACTTTTATTTTATGTTCTTATTCCAAAATCCAAACCCCCCTGCCCCCCCCCCTCAATTTTCCTATGGGATAATCATCAGAATTACTTCCATGATTGTTTACAGGATGCACAGTAATTCTCATATAGACCAAAAGCTTTTTATTGCGATTCTGGTCCATCTCTGGAAGAGTTAAGTAATATTGTGAATGCTAATACTTTGCAATTGCAACATAATACTCTACAATTCCAGCAGGATGGAGGACAATTTCCAAAAACTACATAGTCTAACACCCATTATTCAGAGAGCTAACATGACTCAGGTACATATTTAGAAGAAATGCTTAATATTACAACTACTAACAATCTTCAAATTCGACAAGATATGCAATAGTTCCAACTGAATATGCAACAACTGTTTCAGCAAGCTGTACAGCAAATCTAAGAGGATGCTCTACAATTCCAGCAAGATGCATTGCCTCAACGGGGAGATATCAATCATCTGGAACTATAAAGTGAAGAGCAGCAGTCGTATTAACCTGAGGTGTACCCAATGGACGTTTGAGTAGAAACTTTATGTTGTGATGAGGAGCTTGAGAATTTTAAGATCAACCCTTAACGAATTGCTTGCGTAAAAGAAGTGGAGGAGGAGCTCGAAGAAAAAAAAGATACATCTTTTAGCTTAAAGGTAAGTACTAAGTTCCATTTTATTTTTGCCTTTACATAGCAGAATGAAGGAACTAAAAAAAAATGGTGAAGAGATTTTTAAAATATTTCCCAAGTGCAAGGACTCAGTTGATATTGAAAGTCTGAGAATAAGGAAGGAGTTAAATAGGAACGATTATCAACCAAGACCCTATTATGAAGAACCTCATATTGAAGAACCGTATGTGCCATCAGAAGAACATAATTTTGTCATGTGAGGAGAAGAAGGAGTCGAGCCAATGACGCTAAACCAAGGTACTAAGGAAGTAAATTTCTTTTCTTTACATTTTTACATTTCTTTTTATATATGTGTGTGTTCTTATTGGTTTATTTTGCTTGTTTTTAAGTTTTCAATCAAAATAAGAGAAAGAATAAAACAAAAAAAAACAAACATTTTCTAATTTTCTGTTGCTTCTGGGATTATATAGTCATAAGTTGAGAATGAATTGACTAGAGAATTCTATAGCAACTTTGGCATGTACTTTTGCTTTTATGATTGGTTGATATGCATTATCTTTAAAAGAGTAATGACTAATGGTGGACAAACCCGGTGAGATTTTGTTCCTTATTAGACTAAAACATCCACATCAGTCTCATTATCTTTTGATAATTTTTGACCTTCATGATATGTACATCTTGATTTTGCATTGAATTTCTATTCAAGACTACATTTTTATTACATGCATTAACATGGATATGATTAGGCATTCTTTGTTTTTCATAAACTACATTAGCCAAGTAACTTATCCTATTAACATTATTTTTCCCTTGTTACCCCTTTTTGAGGTTTATACTTTTTCTTTATGAACTAACCACATTACATGCTTTTGACTTAACCAAATGTCTTATAAAAGCCACAAAGCTAGTGGAACATTTATGACTGTTGAGTTTATGGATATACAAAATTCTAAGTGTGGGGAGTGTCCATATGTGTGGGTTTGTTATGATGTTGGGATGTTTTGTCATTGAAATTCTCATGTTAATGTAGTTTCTTTTAATCTAAAAACAAGAAAAGAAAAGAAAATGAAAAAGAAAGAAAGAAAAAGAAATGGAATGAAAAAATGTTCAAATAAATGTATCTAGTAGTAAGTGCTTATATGTTGAAATCTTGTTTATGGTTAATGCATTCTCGTATAGTTGTGATGAATGGGTTATTTGAGTATATTAGATATGAGGTAGATGTTGGTTTGGAAGGTTCACTCTTACGGTTTCAATGTACTGCTGGCATAAATTGCATGAGTGATTCCTTCAGATTGGTATATGCTTTATATGAGAGTTAAATGGGGTTGTGAAATATAAATGACGGTACCTAGTTTTTAATTAAGTGCTACTTTTGTTACACTATTTTTGATGGCTTTCATGTTACTTAACCTAAACACATCTCAGCTTACATTTACCCATATTACAACCTTGAAATGTCCTTTAATCTATGATTTTGCATGTGAACATTAGTGGTATAGAAATGAAATGATATGCAAAGTTGTTGATTATCATGATCATGAATAGTGTTGAGTGTAACTATAGATATATTTTATTTAAACACATTTTT
>JANZXR010355913.1:0-50416 GCA_027575705.1 Erythroxylum echinodendron
GTCGACTAGTGAGTGCAGCTGAACATATCTGACCAAGTCAATTGATTACAAACGGGAAGAAAATCATTCTACAACGGCTAGGAGCAATCTACAACGGATAGAAGACTTCCACAACGTCTAGAAATCATCTGGAAGCTTGCAAATAAATACAGAAACGTCAAATGATCAAATACACAAGTCCAAAAAGTGAAGAATATTTGCTATAGCTCCAAAATCATCATTTTGCTCTCAACTTTGCTTCTTAGCCTATATTGATTGTATTCAGCTGTACTGAGCATTATCATTTCAATCATTTATCATTGTTGTTATCGTGAGTTAAGTGATTAGAGGAAAATCACTTGGGAGGTAGGATTTGTGCCGGAAAAACAGATCGATTGTAAGGTGTAGCTTGAGCCGGAAATCAAGTGGTGTATAAAAGTTCACACTGAACTAAAAAGTGTGTAGTAAAGTGTTTTGCCAAAATCCTAAGTGGGAGCTTAGGTAGAGGATGTAGGTCTTAGCACCGAACTTCTATAAAAACAGTGTTTGCCTTTCTTCCCTACTCTGTTTTTACATTTTTACTTTGATTATTTATTTTGTGTATGTTCTAATTCTTTGTTATTTGTAGAACTTGAGGAAAAGATTAAAAGATCTATTCAACCCCCCTTCTAGATCGTTTTCAACACCTACCTTAATACATACTACAATAGTCCTTTTTGTATCTAATACCATGTTTGTGTACATAAAATACCATCATTCATTAAAGGTAAGTAAGACATATACTATAAAATGGCAATATATTAACCAAGTGAAAATAATATCATGCATTAATACAAAATAGAACAATGCTTAGTACATTCAATACTAGGGATATAAATAAAATTTTCTAGGTTCCATATAAAATAAGTAACAACCTTTGTTGAATTGGGAATGTCACATTATAGGTAAGTATGACATATAAATGGGAATTAATTGATTGAGCATAAAGAATATCATGCCTTAATATAAAATATACCAGTAGTCAATCATCTAAAATAAGTAACAACTGTAGTGAATAATGAGAATACTATGGCTGGCTTGAAATAATGCTCAACATTAATACAATGGAAAAGAGTTGATGCAAGCTTATGTAATAAACTATATCTTTAAAGTTTTTTTAATCTAAAACAGTTAACTATAATCTTATGTGGTCAACCATGCTCTTGACACCAAATTTAAATGGACAATTTGAATGTCACTTAAGCGATACATAACTATTTTTCAAATGTGTCGTTTAAATTTTTTGTTGAACATGGTAAAATGCACAACCATGTGGTCAACCGTGTTCTTGTTGAAAATTTTTATAAGATGTTATAAAGTACTTGCAATGGTAGATGAATGGGCATAAAATTGTATATGTTAAGCTTTTGTTTAACACGATTTACTACATGGGTACATTGATCAACTATGTTTTTATTTAAAAACTTAAAATAGGTATGTGAAGTACAAAACTTAGTATACAAATAGAGTTTACATTATGTCCATTTAAGGTTTTGTTCAACATAATTAACTATAAGATTATGGAGTCAATCATGTTCTTATTAGATGATCGTGAACCTAAAGGCTAAGAGCTTGGATATTACTTTATATAGAGTATTGTAAAAGGTTATAAGTCTAAGATCTCTCAAGAATCCACATTAGAGGATTTAAGAACCAAGCATATGCGCGTTTTATTATAATTACTAGAGTTTTAAAGGAACTTTAAGCTTTTTTGAAAAAAAGTATTAAACAAATATAGTGTGGGGACTTTGTTAGGATTGAAACTAAATAAGTACTACCCAATATCTTGTACAAAGAAAGGCTTGGCAAGTATCTCATATTGATCCCTAAAAAATGATCTCAAGTATAAAGGAGTTGAAAATATGAACCAAAGAGAAGCTATTAGGGAAAGTACCTAACGCACCTTAAAAGTAAAATGTAACAAGTTTCAACATCATAACTTGGTCATTGATGTTAGAACGGTAATATTATTGGTGTTCCTTCTTAAAAGAGAACTCTACAAAGAAAACTAGTATTAGTGTCCCTGTCCTTAAGCCATTGAATCCTATACTTTTGTTTTAACAGAAAGTAGTGATTCTCTATTATCTTGGCATAGTTTTTAAAGCAATTTTGTCATTCATTTGTTTTGAAGGATCACTAATGGATTTATAAGCTCCTTTTTCTTTTGATGAACTAGCTCTATAGCCAAGTCTAGCTCTTGATTAGTGTTGAAGTGGTGTCTTAACTTCAGTTCTTTTATTTCCTTCTTTACGCACATCAGCTTCTTCTGGCATCTAAAAGACACATAACTTGAGGTGTTAAGAGCCATAACCTTCTCAATAGCTTTATAAAAACCATCAATGTTGAAGAAGATGTTGAAAAATCTGAAAGGAGATATTCTTTTCCAGTAATTGAATATATTATGGACCTTTATGGGAGGTTAATCTAAAAAAGCAATTATTGAAGACTACTTTCCTAACTTGGAACTTCTTAATCCATAAGTGATTAATTAATTTCATATTAACCTTCATCTTTATTATCCAATCCCTTTTTTTCTTACCAACCCATATAAAAAAGGTTCCCTTCAAACTTAAGGTCAATCACTTCAATGTTATATAAATCATACCTAAATTCATTACAAGGTTTCCTTAAGATCATGTTCCCCTTAACTTCTGAAGCAAGGATAGTGCTATTGAAGTCCCCAATAATCAACCAAGGACTATTGATGAAGTTATAAGCATTACTGAGATCATCCCAAAGAGATATCCTATAGAATGCAAAATTAGAAACATATATCAACGAAAATCAAACCATTTTGATACCCTATAGTTTAACATATAAATGAACTTGGCCAAATGAAATGCAGCTAATGACTTCAAACTTATTTGGATCATAGGAAAAAATAGTTCTCCCATAGTAGTAAGCATCATGATTTGTAATAATCTTCCAAATCCAACTGCTAAAACCATAGATTAACGCAATTAGTAGCTTTAAGTTTATTTTCCAAAAGGCTAATAATCACAGTTCTATTGAATTTAAGTAGTTAAACATAATTTGTATTTTTAGGGTTGTATAACTCTCTAACATTTCATGTCAATATTGACATTAAAGAATTTTGGTGGCTATAGGAAAAGTTTTGAACTTAGCCTTATAACCTAATCTTCTCCTTTCGGTAGCTATAGAATCATCATTGGAAATGTTGCAACTAATAGCTTTTAGATTACTAGGATTTAATGGCTCTTTAGCTATGTTGTTGGATCATTCTCTTTTACTACTTAGAGTATTGCTCATGTTAGGTTCCACATACTTTTCCATTAAAGAGAGGTTAGCCTTATAGTTAGATACAATGAGAGACTCCTTATTATTTGTCTTCAATTGATCCTCCTTCTCCTTTGATTTATCCTTATATATGTTATCAATCACTAATGGATCTGAAAAGATAAAATCTCTAGAAAAATTAATGTACAACTAAAATTATGAGGATTGTTCCTACTTATAGTTTCATTGAAACAATATATTGATGGAATGGTCCTTATTATAATGGTTATGTAATTGTTCTTTGGAGTTGAGATTATCAAAGTATCTTATTTAAGAATTTATTATGTTTTGATTCTATTTAAAACCTATTTTACTTAAGGTACTCGATTGATAGTACTTGGATATAATACGAATTGTAGACAGTTAAGTAAAACAATAAAGAATTCATTACGCTAAAGTAATTAAAAAGAAACTTCAACTATCCTTGATTAGCAATAATTTAAAAAATTCTCTCATGGTGATTTGAGATTTAAAATGATTATGTTCAAATATCAATTATAAATCAATTAATAGTTAGCAAGAATAAGTATGACTGGATTTAAATAGAGTAGATAGGCTTTAAATAGAGTAGGTACTAATTAGACAATTTCTGTTTAATTTGAACTTTAAAGGATAAAATGATTTGGTCATGAAATATTGGTAAATGTGAATCTTGATCTATAAATATAAATTGTTTAATTAAAAATTCAAGATGAACTAAAAGTAATTTTAATTTATTTAATTCTAATTACGTATTAGAATTATACTTTATAGTGATTTTCAACATATTAAAAACTTAATTTATTGTATTCAAGTGGTTAATTGTAATAATAAGGAAAAAGAATACTATTAGTTGCACTTTTATGCTCACTTTATTCTTACTGATTCTTCCCCCTATTTCTATTCTTAGCTTTTTGAATTCCTCTCTCTATTTTTCTCATTCTTGTTTCATTATTTTTTTTTCTTCATTTTGACCTTTTGTTTTAATTTCTTTCTCCACTCTTTGTTTTTTTATGGCTCTCTCTTTGTCCACTCTTTCTAAATTATTTTGTTTTCCTTTTCATTTAATTTCCCCAAGTTTTAGTCATTCCTTTTTCTTTTGTTTTTGTGTCATCCTACCCTATTTTTACTGCCAACCTTCTATTATATGATCTATCTCTCACTAATACGTTTTGCTTTTGTTTTTTATTTGCTTTCTCTCGCTTTCTCAGTTATTTCATCTAATTTTTTTCATTTATTGCTCTTTTCTGTTTGTGTCCAACACCTTTTTTTCCTATTGTTCTTTCTCTTTAAGTTTCCATTTCTTTTTATTTTTTTAATTTGTTTCCCATAACCCTCTCTCTCATCTCTTTTTCTTTTTTTAATTTTCCTATTTTGTCATTTCTTTTATCTTTTCTAAATTAATTAATTAAAAATTATTTAATATAAATTTGCAACAAACATTAATATCAAAAATCCATAAAAAAATTTAAATTTTCACAATAAAAAAGTAAAATTAATTTATAATTATTTAAACTAATTAAAATAACTTATAAATGAGAAAATGTATTAACATAATGGAAAATTGACACAAATTAGACATGAAAAATGAAGTCAAATCAAAATGAATAAAATTCAAGATAAATATGATAAATTGCAACTAAATAAGAAGTAAAATATATTGAATATGATTATGATAAAATTAATTATAAATGGACGGGGTCAGGCTAAAGTGAAGTTAAATGGATGCAATCAAGTACAATTAATGCTAAATGGATGCAATCAAGCATATTTAAAGTTAAATGGATGCAATCATATACAATTAATTATAAATAGATTTGATTAAGAATAATCAAAATCTAAACGAATACACGTTTAGCTAATTAAAACTCAAAATAGATTTGAAGTGATGTAATTATATAAAATTTAAACATTAAAATTAATCAGGTGAAAATTAAATGCATGATTGGAAGAATATTATATAACAACATAAATCTTTAGGAAAAAAATCAAAATGTAAAAATTTTGGAAAAAATTGGCCAAAAGATAGGGAAATTTGAGTATCTTTTATTTATCTCATTTATATAAAATTTAGAACTAAAAGGTTTGCAAAGTTTCAAAAAAAGGATAAATAATGATAATTGATATTAATTTTAGAAACTACAGAAAAGTTTAAAAATTGATTAAAATCAATATGAAGAGTGATTGAATTAAGATGGGTAATGATAAAAAGTTATCATGAAAAATAAAATAAGAGCTAGCTAATAATAGACTATTAAAAGTTTGGATAATATTAGTCAAATAAAGGATTATCATAAAAGACAAAATACTAAACAATGATGAATTGTCTACATTAAATTGGGCAATGATATCAGTAATGAAAATTAAGATTGGCTTAAATATTCATTATGTAATGAAAAGGAAATTGTAGAATGAGATGTAACTGACTTAGTGGTTGCTATACATCCCAATATAAGAATATAAGTAAGTATACCTAGCGTCTTGCGCTATTATAATGATAAGTATAGGTCAACCCCATAAGGATTGTATAAGTAAAAGGTCTAACTTTCTTACTATATTTAATCAACAATTAAAAATGATAAATTAATTGAAACTAAAACTAAATTAAACTAATAAATTGAATCTAAAACTAAATTAAACTAATAAATTGAAGTACCACTAGAAACAATCTAACAAGTAATCTATAAGAAGAATCATATAGTAATCACACCTAGAATAGATTTTACCCTAGCTTTATTTTATAGCTTTGATTCAACTGTTTATAGATTCTATCTTCTGGTCTAACAAAGTTTTCTATTATAATGAACCATCACCTAACAACATATAATTAGCTCTCCCTCGATTGATTAACCAACATAGCTATAAAATATCTAAAAATTCATTGCATTGTTTGAAATTTCACAAAAGATTGTCATAATATCATAAGGTTTATGTAGGTCTACTATAGTGTAATTGTTAATATATGTTTCTAAGTTAATCCATATATAAGTTCTTTCAACAATGTTCAAGTCTAAGATTTTACTTATATTCGACTTTCATTAAGATCAATATATATAAATCACAAACATAGAACTCTTTATTTGCAAAATTGAAATCAATTTATCCAAGAATAAGCTTGGTTTCATCTAATCTAAATATAAAAAAAATTGTAACCAACCACTAATCATCTTTGAAATAACGAAAATAATAATTAAAAGAAAAGAATAGCTCATGTAACCCTAGCAATGATCTTGATCTCTTGAAGTGATTTGCTTTCTTATAATGATTTTGATCTTCTTTAAACGTTGAAAAATGGATGCAATGTAACACCCACATACCCCCTAGGAGGATATGCAAGTGCCACACAAAGCAGAACCAAAACATACCAAACAATCTAAAACACTTTAAGAAACTTAAGCAAATATACATTACATATCATTAGGTGTCATTGTGAACAAAAAATATCAAAACATAGTGAACTATTCCAAATTCATGCCATCAGTTCCAAATCCATCATATAGTAAGGTTATTACAAGTTGATTATAGGATATTACAAACCTTATCCACAAATATACAAATGTCACGGTACATTAAAATGTAACTTAAACTAAAACACAATTATACATCTTCCAAAACGAAACACATCCTTCTTTGGCCACTATAGTTGTCCTTGTCCCAGTCTTTAGAACTTCTTATCAGAACCTACATGGAGGCAAAACTACCATGCTAAGCATAAAGCTTAGTGGGGAATAACTAAATATAATGTATAATGGCGACTGATTCTAACAGTCGTCTAACATTCACATATATAGATTCAGATTATGTCAGAAATTATGATTCATTAACACAAAACATTCTTGTATTAAAACAAACTCATAAATATCAGAACAAAATGTATAAGTATCATAATTGAATATAAGAACAAGATATAATCCTTTCAGATCAAAAATATAACTTGTATCATATTAGAATATGTTTTATATCAAATTAGTGATTATTTTGTATTAGATCAAAACTTATTTATATCAAACTGTAAATGTATCAAAATACAAAACAAGTTAGCTTGCTAATCTTTTTTTAAAAAATGGGTAACGGGACTAGAACAGAAGATACCTATGTTTGGTATCTGAAATAGAAGAGACTTAAGTCTTTGAAATAGAAGACACATAAGTGTCTAAAATCAGAAGACACCAGAGTGTTTGGCACATAAGACACCTTAGTGTCTAGTTACAAGAGCAGCTGTAGACCATTCTAAGCAAGTCTATTTACCCACAACTAGGACTTGGCAGTTTTAAAATAAACCATTTCAGATTTTAGAATCATATGCATAAGATGTACTGTAAAAACGTAAGACTTTATTTCATTTTCCTCAAATTGAACATATACATTCACATTCAATCAAACTTAACATAACTTATGAACATAAACATTTACAACAATGTACCCTTAAATACATAATGCATGTTTCACCTTACATATATTTACATAAATTTCTAATTTATAATGAATCATATTCAATTCACACCATGTACACCATTTGAAACACATTTATATTCATTAGGACACATTATTCACTAACCACACATTCTTTAAGTAATTACTTCAATTAACAATCCATAACTAAATCAACTTTTACTCAATTATCTAACATCATTTAGGTTCACTTTAAATCTTCACTAAGTTCAATTAAATCATTATTAGGTACCTTAATCTTATATAATCCTACAATTGTCTAAAACCAACATTTCTCCTTCCTAAGTACTGCGCATGATCGTGGGGTACCCCCCATGATTGTGACAAAAGCTACTGCATCTGTCTATGATTGTGGGATAGGTGCCATGATTGTGGCCTAGCCCATTATCCTATGAATTTCTAGATTTAACACCTTTATTCCAAATTCCAATCACTTTCATTTAAATGCATATATCATATCTCAATTACACCTTATCCATGCTTTAATCCCTTAACAAATTCATGTCCAATTCTAACTTAAAACCATTTACTTGACAGCTGATAGTTATGAGTTGCATTATGTTTTAGTGTTTAATTATTAGGTATTAAGTGTTAATTTGAGTGTTTAGTGTGTGTGTAGGGTTTAATTGTGTTACTTTAAGTGTTTAAGTGTTTTTATGGGTTAGTATAAGTCTTTAAGCTTAAATGTTATGTTTTTAAGGTACCTTGATGTGTTTGTTAGTATTTCAAGGTAAACGGCGAAGTACGGAGAAGTTTCGAAGAGTTTCAGGCTAAAACCATAGCCCACGATTGTGGTACAATAGGCCACAATCATGACAGAAAGAGGTGAGCTGATAGGACCCAGGCCACTATCGTTCCATTTTGGTCACGATCTTGACAGAGAGTTCTGAACTAGGCCATGATCGTGATAGAGAGAGTTAGGTGCAGGCCACAATCGTGGCCGCGTAGATACAAAAATAGCTAAAAACGTCAAGTTTCGTAGGACTTTTCAGACCGTTTCATCCCTGAATCAACCCTGGGGCTTCTATGGTATAAATAGAACATAAAAGAACAGAAGAGCAGCCTTTAAGAACTTGGATCAACCACCAAAAACAAAACCCTAAAAAGAGAACCTTAGATCGAGAAAAGATGAACGAAGAGAGAAGAGAAAGACGACACAGATACAACATGCTTCCCTGAATAAGAAGCTTCCTATAGTCGTGGCCTCCCATCATCCAGTCGAGTTCTATTTCTTATGTATTTTAGTTTTGATTGATTATAGAATTGAGATATATAGTTTGATGTTCGAATTGCATTATGATTGATATTCTATACTCACCTTTGGATTATTATTTTTGATTTAATGAAATATATATGTTTTATGTGTTTATTAAATTAATTGTGATTTGTTTCTGTATTTCTTATATTGATAATAGGCTCAGAATTATTAATTTGGGTGAATCGAGAGAAAATGATTAATTTGGGTAAATCGAGAGACAATGATTAATTTGGGCTAACGAGAGTTAGGTAAATTAATAGGCTCAGAATTAAATCAAGTTGATAAATCTAGGGTAGAGAGATCACATTTAGGTTTCAAACTGTTTATTAGAGAACTTAAAAACTGATTAGGTTTTGGGTAGGTTGTTAACTAACAGATTACAACTTCCCATAATCTGATTAGGGTTTATGCTTTAAGGTTTAATTATAACTTGAGAGAGAGTAATTAACCCTAGGATTATCTAGAACTATTAATTTGATAAATCATAATCGATTAGATTGACATTAAGGATAGATAAATTTCCCTTTCTCTCTTTCAGTAAACTCATTAGGTTGAATTTGAGGGTATGTGATCATTGTTCAACAAATCGATCAATTTCCATTAATTGTTATTTAAAATTGTTAATCGTCATTGTGAGTGTTTCTATTTAAGTGTTAATTGTCAATTACTGTTTTATTTGTTGATTTGGTTATCTGATTTAGATAGTCCTTGTGTTAAAATTAATTATTTTTTAATATTTATTTAATAATCTCCAACCTTAGATTTTAGGACTAGATTAACCCTCCCCATAGGAATCATACCTTAGGTACTATACGAATGACTCATTCACTTGCAAAAATATCGAGGTTATAAATACTAAAACTTAACATAGTAAAACGATTTGATCAAGTTTTTCGCGCTGTTGCCAAGAAGACGATTAGTTTAGTTATTTAGTCTAAGGTTTTTTCATTATCTTTTGTTTTTAAGTTAAAAAAATAGAGAATGAAGTTTACGGCATTAAGTAGAGGCACATCAAGACATCTTAGAATGAGAAAGGAGAGATCTAAAGAGTTAAATGCTAATAAGAGATAAAAGAACGATCATAGAGGTTGTATACTATAGGAAGCAAAGGACATTTTTGGAATTCAATGAGCCCTAATTTGGTTGGGGAAATCATCATCCTTATATGCACTTGTACACTTTGGGGTGGAAGAACCATCCCGACTTCTATTGGTCCAACAATGCAAGTACTCACATGGGACATCAAAACCTATTTGAATTTCAACATGATGAATCTAGTTCATGGTATTGCAAGCTGGACAAAATCATGAATAAACTTAGAAATATTGAAGAGAACTAGAAGATGTTGGAAGAGAAGTTTAAGTAAGTAGCAAAAGATCATGCCTTTTCTATTCACAATCTAGAGGTTCGAATAGACCAATTTTCTAAGGAATTTTGTAAGTAAAGTGTGGAAAACTGTTTGCGCAACCTCAAAGTAGGTTCAATAAAGCCATGCCAAGCTATCACACTTAGGAATGGGGTAGTTCTAAAAGAATCAGTGAGAAATCAAGCTAAACTCAACCTTAAAGGAGACCAAGAAATCGAAGAAGAGGATGAAGAAAAGAATGCCAACCCTCCCTTTTATTCACCAGTTCTTGATATACCTTATTTAAACATTGAAAAATCTTAGGTAGATGTCTATGACGAGAACCCTATCTTTCGGATTAATGATGAACAAGTGACATTCAATATAAATGATGTATTTAAGAATCCGAAGGATAGTAACTCATTCAGGATAATTGATGTGTTCGAATCTTATGATGAACAAGAGGATGAATAATAGATGACAACAGACATTATGTTTGAAGAAGCTATAATAGTCTCTATTCTTAAAGTGGAAGAAGTAGAGGAGACGAAGGCGATTAAGGAAGAAAGAGAGAAACTCACCTTCATACAGGAAAAACTGTTGGATTCAATGGAAGAGTAAGTGAGTTTTTTTATTCCCTATTTTGTTGATAGTTCAATTGAAAAAAGAACATTATTGAGCCTAATTGGTTTTCATAATGTTATCGACATCGTCCTTCTGATTATGATGCAGTTTGTAGCTTACTTATAGGCTGCAAAACTAATATTGAATGAAAAGGGTGCAAGTAAGCAGCTCATAATTGATCCCGACTGAGTTTTCAAGGATAAAGCATCTAGCTATCGATGTTAAAAGAAGCACTGCATTGGAGGCAACCTACGGAAAATTAGTTCCTTTGATTATTTTTGTTAGAACATTTGAAATTCCATAGTTAGGATTATTTTGTGTTTTGAATAAAATGAATAAGGAATACGATTTCGGGATAAAGTGGATGATGTATTAAGCAAGTAAAGAGAGGTTAAAAAAAAGCTACAAAAGAATTAAGAAGTGAAATTGAAAAGGTTGGAAAAAGAACAAAGAAGACAATCAAAAGTGTGGGAAATTAGCAGGCCATGATCGTGCCCTACGACTGGGCAATAACAAGGGGGAAGCAATTTCTTTAAATTTTTTACCATTTACCCTTTTAACCACCTATATATTCACTTCTAACTTCACTTTTACATTTACTGTCATTTTCACTTTATCTCTCCAGACTTCCAGCCTACAATGCTCTTACATCTCTCTAAAATTTTTTCGATCACTAAATTCTTTCCAATTCTACCTAATTATGTTGCGCATTAAACAATCAACCTGACAGGAGCCATATAAATGACAACAAGTTGTAGGACGTGGGAGAAGAAAATGAGTCGTAGACTTTGGTGAGGAGGAAGGTACTCATTTCTGATCCTTTATTGCTAGATAAATTTTAGTTCCAAAATACTTTGATTTTGACACTCGATAGTTTAGAAAGAAGGTAGAAAACTTGGCTGAGAGAATCCAATAGGCCTAATTCATAAGATTTTGATTTCCTGCTTATCAAGTGCTCACATTGGAAATTTTCACTTCACTGACTTATGACCATAGGAACCCCAAGGAATTATGCTTTAGGTTGAGAGGAAGGACTTACGAAATGAATGTAGAACTCATGTGCAAGATATGTGGATTCCCCGAATCCTCCAGCATTGGTCAGCATGAGGATTTTTCATCCTTTTCAATATTGGAATGAACTTACTAGAATTGAGTAATTTCATGCCAAGAATGCCCATAACAACATTATAAGGTCCCACGAATACTTGTTGCTGCACAAATTCATATGTTAGCTGGTTTTTGACAAAAACAAAACGAACAAGTGTTCTATAAAGGAACTTTTATGTTGTAGTGCATGGACTATAGTATTCCAGTCTGCACATACATACATGTGCTAAATGCCATTGTTGTGACTTCCTGCAAGAGGAGCAACAATCTAAGAATGGGGTACATAATGTCTCTATCATTACGGAATATTTTGACGTGGACCATAGTGGGTTTACTGTCTAGTTACTTGAATTCCTAAACCATCACCACTTATGGCGGGCTGAAATCCTTAAGTCCCACAACATGGAACTTAGGGATATCAGCCAGAAGACGCATGTTAGGATTAGGGCATGTCAAGCGAGTTCAAGCTTAGCCCCGCCAAAGCAAGCAGAAGAGTCCAGTGAAGAATCTGAGGAAGAGGAAGAAGAGTAAGGCTAGTAGGAATTTCTGGATGCAATCTCTAAAACCAACAAGACATTTACGGAGAACACCATAATGATGAAGGAGATGGCCCGGACATAAAGACTCCACAGTTGGCATATCCGTCGGATCCACAAATATTTTGAGACTCAAGGCGTTCAATTGTTGCCTCTAACACCATTGCCACCTCCATGTCCACAGGATTTGTATCTAACCCATTTATCTTTCTTTTTCAAATTAGCCTTCAGTTCTATTTTTATGTTTATTTCTATTCTATTTTATTTTTTTCTACTTTAAATTATGTATTTTCTTGTCTTTTATATGCTTGTTTGCTCTCTTATCACATTAAGGACAATATGTCATTCAAGTGTGGGGAGGGTTATGTGCTTTGATTTTGAATGTGATTGTGCATATGTATGGTAGTTATTAGGTTGCATTTTGTAAACTGTATGAATGTGTTAATGGCTTAGATGAAGTGAAATTTATTTAATTTTGAACATAGTCTATTAGGTTGTAAATAATCATTAGCTCGAAAAATGAGTGAATTAGGAGTCTTTGGATAAATATACAGCTCAATTAGGATTTAGTGTAAATTTAGCACCTTATAGGTTGTCACATTCATTCATAATTTGAGGCCTTTCAATTTAAGTAGCTTAACTAGTATTTTTCATAGAAATGAGTAGCTTAAACAACAAGGTAGGTAATAAATGGTAAAAAATATGTTAAATAAATCACTATTTTGCTGACCTTTGGGTTATGAATAGAGCTAATAACCAGTTAAAAATGTGCTATACCTGAGTAACTAGATCTATAGGCATCACAAATGTGTGCCTTTGTATAAAAAAACTACAATGACGTTTCAACCAAGCTGTTTAATAAAAACATGACTTAGTTGAGTAATCAGATCGACATTTATTACCAATGTTTGCCTTTGGATAAAAAGACTAAGTCTATATTTAAAAACAAGATAAAAGTAAAAATTAAAAAAGTTTGTTTTCTTAGAAATAACCTATCGGACTTGTAATAAGCTTGACTTTTTATGAACACATACTTAGGAATAGTTACAGAGTTTGATGGACTAAAGAATTATTAATGTGTGTGTGCAATTGAAAAGGGTAAATAAATGAACACTTAGATGTCAATTAATTTGTATATTTAGTTCAAAGCCCTTAGACATAGATTTTGCATATTAATGATTAGATATAACTTGTATGACAGTGTTTATGATTAAATTTATTTCTGAAGTTAAAGCCATTGCCTTATTATTGCATTGTGTGTTGTAGGTTTGTTATGTGTTTGTTATTTTGTTTGCTTGAGGATAAGTAAATGATTAAGTATGGGTATGTTGATAGTTGTGACTTGCATTATGCTTCGGGATTTAAGTTATTGTGTATTAAGTGTTAATTTGAGTGTTTAGTGTGTGTTTAGGTTTCAATTGTGTTACTTTACATGTTTAAGTGTTTTTATGGGTTAGCATAAGTCTTTGAGCTTAAATGTTATGTTTTTGAGATACCTTGATGTGTTTGTTAGTGTTTTAAGGTAAATGGCGAAGAACGGGGAAGTTTCATAGAGTTTTGGGCTAAAATTATGGCCCACGATTGTGGTATAATAGGCCACGATTGTGACAGAAAGAGGCGAGCCAATAGGACCCAAGCCACGATCGTGCCATTTTGGTCACGATCGTGACAAAGAGCTCTGAACCAGGCCATGATCATGCACTTTGGGCCACGATCTTTACAGAGAGGGTTAGGCGCTGGCCACGATCATGGCTCGTATTTGGCAGACACAAAAATAGATGAAAACATTAGATTTTGTAGGACTGTTCAGATCATTTTGACCCCAAATCAACCCTAGGGATTATAAAGTATAAATAAAATATAAAAGAACAAAAGAGTAGCCTTTGAACAGCTTGGATCATCCACCAAAAATGAAACCATAAAAGAGAGAACCTTAAGAGATCGAGAAAAAGACAAAGGAAGAGAGAATAGTAACATGAAACAGAAACGATGTGCTTCTCGGAATAAGAAGCTTCCCATTGTCGCGACCTCCCATCACCCAGTCAAGTTCTGTTTCCTATGTATTTCAGTTTTACTTGATTATAGAATTAAGATATATAGTTTGATGATAAAATTAATTTGTGATTGTTTTTTTACTCATATTTGGATTATTATTTTTGATTTAATGAAATATGATTGTTTTATGTGTTTATTGAATTAGTTATAATTTGATTCTGCACTTCATATCTCGATAATAAACTGAGAGTGTGAATTGAGAGAAAATGATTAATTTGGGCTAACGAGAGTTAGGTAAATTAATAGATTCAAAATTAAATCAACTCGGCAAATCTAGTGTAGAGAGATCATATTTAGGTTTCCAACTATTTATTAGAGAGCTTAAGAGCTGATTAGGCTTTGGATAGGTTGTTAATTGAGAGAATACAACTTCCCATAATCTGAATGGGGTTTATGCTTTAGGATTCAATTATAACTTAAGGGAAAGTAGTTGACCCTAGGATTATCTAAAATCATTAATTTGATAAATTGTAATCAGTTAGATTGACATTAAGGATAGATAAATTTCCCTTTCTCTCTTTCAATAATCTCATTAGGTTGAATTTGAAGGTGTGCGATCATTGTTCAACAAATCAATCAATTTCCATTAATTGTTACTCAAAATTGTTAATCATCATCGTGATTGTTTCTATTTAAGTGTTAATTGAAAATTATTGTTTTGTTAGTTGATTTGGTTATTTGATTTAGTTAGTCCTTGTGATAAAATTTATTGTCTGTTAATATTTATTTAATAGTCTCCAACTCTAGATTTTAGGGCTAGATTAGCCCTCCTTGTAGGAACGATATCTTAGGTATTACGCGAACAACCCATGCACTTGGTGAAATATCGAGCTTATAAATATTAAAACTTACCATATGTAAAACACTTCGATCAATAGTTCACAACCATAATCCTTCATGCATCCAAAACCA
Source organism: Erythroxylum echinodendron (assembly GCA_027575705.1). Classification (NCBI taxonomy): domain Eukaryota; kingdom Viridiplantae; phylum Streptophyta; class Magnoliopsida; order Malpighiales; family Erythroxylaceae; genus Erythroxylum; species Erythroxylum echinodendron. The sequence continues at coordinate 15,584 of JANZXR010355913.1, forward strand.
AAACAGAAATTATCATACAAGCATCATTTTTCCAGCACTCAATTACTAACATCTTAACACATATTTCATGTCAATTCAATTGTTATACCACTTCTGTGAATCCATGCTATCAAGTTTAGAATTCCCTTACCTATTTAACTTCAAATTCAACTCTAAAGAACTAGCTAATCAACACTACCTCAAGTTTATTTTTGGATAGCAGTATGGAGACCACTTTGAACTGGTTTTTTGGTTGTTTTGTATAAGATTAAAGTATGGTTGTTGTGTAACAAGTTGGCTAGGATTAAGACTACAATGCAGAGATAAGAGAAGAGCAAATTTAGTAGAGAAGCAAAAGGAATGATAGCAGAAACCTGTTGTTGGACTTTACCTCTTCAACATGCTAGGTGTCACCTTTTTAATCTAGCCATATGTCTTAAGGCATATAATGCCATTTGCCTACTTCATAAGCTGCCACAAATCCACTTAAAATGTTACCATTGGTCACTAAGTAATTAGTCCACTTGTCTCCAAATAATTAGTCCACTTGTCACATAATAATTGATCCATTTTGCACTTACTTAACTATGCCAATTATTACTCAATTATAAACTTAATAACCCTAATTTTTCATGTATCAAATTATTTTACCACTTGAAATTTTCCTATTCCAAATGTCCATTTTAATACCTTAATTCTCTATTAGTATTAATTAATTCCAATTCACTGAGTATGATCTATTAAACCAAAATTCAAGACATATGCAATTTATAATCATATCATAATTTTAAAACCTATCATACATGAATTTGGGACCTTACAATTCTCTCCCCTTAAAAGAATTCCATCGAAATTCATACCTGATCAAAATGGTTGAGGATGTTGAGCCCTTATGGTCTCTTCTAGTTCCTATGTTGCTTCCTCGAGTCTATGGCATTGCCAAAGTACTTTCACCAAAGGTATTTGCTTGTTCCTGAGTTGTTTGATTTCTCTGGCTAAAATAGAAACAAGCCCTTCTTTATAAATCAAATCTGGTTGTACTTGAATTTCTTGCACAGGAATCTTATGTGTATCATCAGATCGATATCTTCTCAACATAGAAAGATGAAACACATCTAACTTGGCCAACTCTCCTTGAAGCTAATTGATAAACTACTGATCTGATTCTCTTAAGAATCTCATAAAGATCAATGTGTCGTGGGTTGAGTTTACCTTTCTTCCCAAAATGAAGTATGTGTTTCCATGGTGATACTTTCAACAATACCTTATCTCTTACCTGATAGTCAATATCTCTTCTTTTAAATCGACATAAGACTTCTGTCTATCACTAGCAGTTTTCAATCTTTATCGGATAACTTGAACTTTCTCTTCAGTATCTTTCATAATATCAGGCCCGATCATCTTATTTTCACACAATTTAGTCTAACAAACTGGAGTTTTGCACCTCCTACCATATAGAGCTTCATAAGGTGCCATGCCAATACTAGTTTGATAACTGTTGTTATAAGCAAACTCCATCAAAGAAAGATAGTTATCCTATCTTCTTGGGAATTCTAACATACAACCTCGAAGCATATCTTCTAGTATTTGGATAACCCATTCAGATTGTCCATCAGTTTGGGATGGAAAGCGGTACTGAACTTGACTTGAGTACCCAAATCCTTTTGCAAACTTTTCCACTCAGAAATAATAGATAGTCTCACCCTATGCAACCTCACTATCTCATTCACATATAGATTGGCAAGCCTATCCAATGAATAATTAGAACAATCAGGTAGAAAGTGAGTAGACCTAGTTACCTTATCAACAATCACCCACATAATATTATGCTTCCTTTGAGTGAAAGGAAGTCCAATGACAAAATCTGTAGTAATGTTATCCCATTTCCATTGAGGAATTAAAATAGGATGTAATAAACTGGATGGAACTTGGTGCTCAACTTTAACTGCTGACATGTCAAACATTTAGATACATAATCCACTATATCATGTTTCATACCTGACTACCAGTAATGCTACTTCAGATCTTGATAAATATTATTTCCATCAAGATGAATTGTAAAGACAGTATTATGGGCCTCAAACAATAACTTTTCAACTCATCATTAGCTGGCACACATAATTGATCTTTATAACACAAATCACCATCTCCTTTTATAAAAAAAATCAGGTTGTTTGCCTTCCTGAGTAGCCAAGATAAGTTGTTGTAACTTATCATTAACTTTCTTAGCATCACGTATTTTCTGCTTCAAGGTAGGCCTAACTTTCAATTGAGCTATTAAAGCTCCATCAAATATAAGTTCCCATTCACTCTGCTGCACTGACAATGCTGAAATATTCTTCCAAATCAAGGCATCAGCCATGCATTAGCCTTACCCGGATGATAATCCATAATGCCATCATAATCTTTAAACAGTTTCAACCAATATTGTTGTCTCAAATTAAGTTCTTTCTGAGTAAGTAGGTACTTCAAACTTTTATGATCAGTGAAGTAGTGCTGCCATATTTTCACCATACAAGTAGTGCCGCCATATTTTCACAGCAAACACTACTGCTGCAAGTTCAAGATTATGTGTAGCGTAATTCTGTTCATGAGGCTTCAGTTTCCTATAGGCATATGCAACCACCTTTCCATATTTCATTAAAACATAACCCAAACCATTTCCAGATGCATCACTAAACATAACATATTCCTTATCAGAAGTGGGCTGAGTCAATATAAGAGCTTTAGTAAGCATTCCTTTCAATTGATCAAAACTAGCTTGACATCTATCAGACCATTCGTGCTTCACTCCTTTTTGTAGTAGTTTAGTCAAAGGGGATGCTATCACTGAGAATCCATTAACAAATCGACAATAATAACCTGCCAAACCCAGACAACTTCTCACTTCTGTCACATTCTGTGGTGGCTTCTAGTTAACAATTGTTTTAATCTTACTAGGATCAAATTTAATCCCTTGAGAAGAAATAACATGTTCTAGAAAAGATACCTCCTAAAGCCAGAAATCACATTTTCTTAGCATACAACTGCTTTTCCTGTAGGGTTTGTAACTGTGAGATCCCATATTGATTAGAGAGGAGAATAAAGTACGACTTATAAGGGTACAGATACTTCTTCCCTATAGAGATGTTTTCCTGGGTGAGGGAAGAGCAAAACTGTGAGGGATTTGACCTGATAGGTAACCCAAAGCGGACAATATATGTGGTCAGTTGGTCTGGGTTATTACAAATAGTATTAGAGTTAGTTCTCGACCAATTGTGCCAGTGAGGAAACTGGGCCTTAAGGTGGGCTGATTATGAGATCTTAAATCTATTGGAGAGGAGAACAAAGTAAGCCTTATAAGGTTACGGATACCTCTTCGCCATAGACGCATGTTCCTGGGTATGAGAAGAGCAAAACCATGAGGGCCTTGACCTGATAAGTAATCCAAAGTAGAAAATATTAGTGGGTGGGTGGTCTAGGCTATTACAGTAACGCAACCCGAAGATTCTAAACATGGTTGTGTTCATTCATAGAATAGACAAAAATATCATCTATGAACACCACAAAAAATTGGTCTAAATAGATTCTAAACACTTTATTCATCAAATACATGAATGCAACTGGAGCATTAGTTAACCTAAATGGCATTACTAGGAATTCATAATGTCTATAACGACTCTTGAATGTAGTTTTCGAAACAACCACATCTTTTACTCGAAGTTGATAGTATCCTAATTGCAGATCTATCGTGGAAAATAGTCTTACTCTTTCAATTGATTAAATAGATCTTCTATTCTTGGTAACATATACTTATTCTTCACTATGACTTTGTTCAGTTGCCTATAATCAATGCACATTTGAGGAATACCATATTTCTTCTTAACAAACAAAATTGGTGCTCCCCAAGGTGAGACACTGGGTCGAATGAACCCCTTATCTAGTAATTCTTACAACTACACTTTCAACTCCTTTAATTCAGGGGGAGCTATCCTGTACTGTGCTCTAGTTATAGAAGTAGTGTCAGGCATAACTTCATTAGACAACTCCACTTCCCTTTCAGGAGGGAGTCTAGGTAGCTCTTCAGGAAACACATCTGGAAATTTACTCACTATTGGAATATCTTACAATTTACCACCCTCATTTTTAGAATCAAACACAAAAGCTAAATAAGCTTCACACCCCTTCCTGATTAGCGTTCGAGCTTATATAACAGATACCATAATAGCTAGAGAACTAGTGTGGATGCTATGTAATACTATTTCAGGCTTATCAGGCTTCCTGAGCATAACTATCTTATCACAACAATCAACTATTGCATGATTCTTGGACAACCAATCCATACCCAAAATCAAATCAAATTTATGAAAAGGCAATCTAATCAGATCCGTTGCAAAATCACTTCATTAGATCATAATAGGACAGTTTCTATAAACTTGATTAACCAACACATTACTACCAAAAGGACTAGTCATATGAATGTCATAGTCTAACTGATCTACTGGCATCTCTTTATTGGAAATTTCTCCAACACAGATATAAGAATGAGTGGATCTAGGATCAATCAAAGAATTCATTTTAGAATAAAAAAGAGAAACAGTACCAATAATGACTTCAGGTGAATCCTGATCCTGACGAACTTTCAAAGCATAAGTTTGAGTTAGAGAAAAAGGTACGACAGTTCGATCAACAATTTTTAAATGAGTAATTAAATTAGGTCGGATCTGACTAGATCCTCCACGATCTCTGCCTCGTACTCTGTCTCTAGCAGGTGTGTGAGAGACCTTCCTACTAACTTGTGATTGGCTATCAGATGCTCAGTGCTCCCATATCGAAAGCATATACCTGTAGCCTTCCAACAACTACCCCGATGGTATTTGAAGTAATGAGGACACTCTGGAATACTAAAACCTTGGCCTATAAAGGAACCCCTACTAAAAGTAGTCAATGAGGGAAAGTTTTGTCACCTTCCCTTATCTATAGATCTCTGAGTAAATTCTAGTATAGATAAAACGCCTTCACGACTCTGCTTGCCCGAGGATTGACCCCCTCTAGCAAAACCCCTTCACTGAACCCTTTATCTCTTCACCATCTCTTGCTTCTTTATCTTAATAGTAGCTTCCACCAACTGATGGTGACTCACTTGCTGCAAAAGAGTAATTGCCACCGGATGCTCTTTGATCAAATCATTCAAACCATCCTCAAACTGATGACATCGAAATTCCTTAGTAAGTATAGGTTCAGGTGTATACTTGCTGAGTAGATTAAACTTCTTGTCATACTCAGCAATAGACAGATTTCTCTGCTTCAGGTTCAAGAATAGATGCCATTTCCCCTTTCTATAGGCTTCCATCATATAGTTGGCTTTAAACTCTTTGGAAAAGAAATCCCAAGTAAGAAGCTCCGGTAATTGAGGAATCCTCAAAACAATCTTCTACCACTAATAGGCTGCTCCCTAAAGAAGAGAGATAACACAGTGCACCATTTGATCTGGTGGGCAACTAATTTCATCTAACACTCTTTTCACTTTCTTTAACCAAAATTCTACCTTTTCAAACTCCTGTAAAGATGTTCCAATAAATTCCTTAGCTCCACACTTTCGTAACTGATCAATCGAAGCCTTGGGTGCCATTATACAGTGTAGTAGAGTCATCATGTCTTACAATAGTTTAACCAAAGCCTCCTCCTGAGCTAGAGCTCAAGGTGGTGGTATTTCATCTCGATTCACCCCAGAGGGTCCAGATATAAATGGATGAGATTGCTCAAGGTATTAATCTCTACAACCTCATCAACAGCTTTGTGAGATCTCTCTATAATTAATTCTATAATTAAAACATGGGACAACCTGCGTTAGGCTAAACACAACTCTTATATTCATGTATAAGCAATAGTTAAGCTCTGGTTAAACCATAATTGCCTAAACCATTCTCTGAAACCAAATGATGTAACACCCATATACCCCCTAAAGGGATAAGCAAATGCCACACAAAGCAGAACTAAAACATACCAAACAATCCAAAACACTTCCAGAAACTCAAGTAAACATACATTAAATATCATTAAGTGTCATTGTAAACAAAACATATTAAAACATAGTGTACTATTCCAAATACATGCCATAAGTTCCAAATCCATTATGTAGTAAGGTTATTACAAGTCAATTATAGGATATTACAAACCGTATCCACAAATATATAAATGTCACATTACATTAAAATACAACTTAAACTAAAACACAAATATATATCTTCCAAAACAAAACACATCCTTCTTTGGCCACTATGGTTGTCTTTTTCCCAGTCTTTAGACCTTCTTATCAAAACCTACACAGAGGCAAAACCACCGTGCTAAGCATAAAGCTTAGTGGGGAATAACAAAACATAATGTATAATGGCGATTGTTTCTAATAGTCTTCTAACATTCACATATACAGATTCAGATCATATAAAAAATTATGATTCATCAACACAGAACATTGTTACATCAGAACAAATTCATAAATATCAGAACAAAATGTATAAGTAACAAAACTGAGTATTAGAATAGGATATAATCTTTTTAGATCAAAAATAGAACTTGTATCAGATCAGAATATGTTATGTATCAAATCAGAGATTATCTTGTATCTAATAAGAACTTATTTCTATCTAACTATACATGCCACAAAATGCAAAACAAGTTAGCCTGCTAATCCATTTTACAAAAGTGGGTATAGGACCAGAACAGAAGATACCCATGTTTTGTATCTAAAATAGAAGTGTCTAAAATCAGAAGAAACCAGAGTGTCTGGCATAGAAGACACCTTAGTGTCTGGTTATAGGAGCAACTACAGACCCTTCTAAGCATGCCTATTTACCCACGACTAGGACTTAATAGTTTTAAAATAAACCACTTCAAATTTTAGAATCATATGTAGAAGACGTAGTGTAAAACATAAGACTTTATTTCATTTTCCTTAAATTAAACATATAAATGCACATTCAATCAAACTTAACATACCTTATGAGCATAAAAATTTACAACAATGTACTATTAAATACATAATGCATTTTACACCTTACATATAATTACACAAATTTCCAATTTATAATCAATCATATTCAATTCACATCACATACATCATTTGAAATCATATTCAATTCACATCACATACATCATTTGAAACACATTTATATTCATAAGGACACATTATTCACTAACCACACATTCTTTAAGTAATTACTTCAATTAATAATCCATAACTAAATCAACTTTTACGCAATTAATCGAACATCATTTAGGTTCACTTTTAATCTCAATTAAGTTCAATTAAATACTTATTAAGTACCTTAACCTTATATAGTCCAACAATTGTATAAAACCAACATTTCTCCTACCTAAGTACTGCCCATGATCGTGGGGTACCTCCTTACAATTGTGACAGAAGCTACTGCATCTGTCCATGATCGTGGGATAGGTGCCACAATCATGGCCTAGCCTATTATCTTGCGAATTTCCATATTCAATACCTTTATTCCAAATTCCAATCACTTTCATTTAAATGCATATATCATATCTCAAGTATACCTTATCCATGCGTCAATCCCTTATCAAATTAATGTCCAACTCAAAACCACTTAACAGCTCACAACCATAGTCCTTCATGCATCCAAAACCAAAACAAAAATTATTATACAAACATCATTTTTCGAGCACTCAATTACCAACATCTTAACACATATTTCATGCCAATTCAATTATCATACCACTTGTATGAATACATGCTATCAATTTTAGAATTCTTTTACCTATTTAACTTTAAATTCAACTCCAAAGAACGAGCTAATCAACAGCACCTCAAGGTGATTTTCGCATAGCAATCACTACAACAAAATATGGAGTTTAATGACACAAAAAATGAAGTTTTTATATGCTTTTTTAAATCTTAAACTAATTTTAGACGCTTTATAAAGAGTAAAAGAAACAAATGTCACAAAAACTATTTTAGATGCGTCGAAAAAATATAAATTTTTTACCCATCTAAGCGTCGAAAAAACATAGATTTTTTACGCATTTAAGTGTCGAAAATTTATTTACACAGATGCGTCGAAAACATACATTTTTGACAGTTTTTTAAATACATAAATGCTATTTTAGACACTTTATGTAAACTTTTAGATACTTTTCTCTGTCAACATTTTTGACTTTTAGATATTTTTTCATCAAAAAACTCCACCATTTTTATATTTTATTTATACATATTTATTTATCATTTATCATTTATTATTTATTTTATGTGTATAACAGCTTTTTTTTACTAATTAGTGTATTACTTAACTTTTTCAAATCTCGTCTATTAGGGTAAATTGAGTTGTTATTACTGATGTTGTTATTGTTATTATAGGTTCTCTTGAAACCATTCAAAAAAACAATGCTTGAAAATACAGTCACAAGTTTGCCACCAAGATATGCTATACATGTTCTCTCATTCCCGAAAATGACTCCTGAAGTATAGCTAGATCGAAAGTCCATAGCCAAATACTTATTGACTTTGGATCTTTTAATATTGCTAATTATATGTACCAGACGGGTTGTTCTGGTCCTTATAAATAATCTTCAAACCTGAGCAAACAACAAAACTGTCATTTTCCCTCTTCTCCAAAGCTTCTGTGATCCCATAAATCCTCATCATGACAGGAAAAAATTTGTCAACTACTACTTCTTCTTTCCCTGATACTGCTCGCTCTAGTTCGTGGCTTAGTTTGGCGTCAGCTAAGCCCTGAAACTATCAACGAAGAAGCAGTTCCAGGGGCAATAACTAAGTACTCTTCCACGTTCCACCGAAGCCTGTCTGCCATTTTTAGAGCTTTAGAGTCAAGTAACATGAAATTAAGAAACGTAAAAGAAATCCGAGAATTGAGAGACCCAAAAGCACTGTTCACCAAATAGTAAAGGCCATGCTCATACAGAGAGTGGCAGACAGTGACGTTGCCACATAGTAGCATTTAGGAGGAGCCAGATAGGCGGAAGATTCAAAGCGAATAGTTGTCTACTGAGTAAAGTATTGCCAAATCATGCATGGAGGGGAAGGAAAACTACAGAAGATTCAAGAAGACGAAGAAGAAACGGAAGAATCAAAACTCAAAAGGCAGTTTTAGATAAAGAAGAAAAAATAAAACAAAAACCAGAAAAAGAGAAACGTACTTTTCAACCGCAGACAAGACAAAACCAGCTGCTAGATCCAACGCTCCAGGGTTTGACATTTCGCAATTAGAGAGAACGATTCACCGAGATCTGTATATTCAACAAAACAACAACAAATTAGACCCAAACAAAAATTATTCGAAGAAATTGTAAAACATATTGAAGAATTTTTCTTATTTGCCGATTACAGGAGCGTCTTCTCCATTCTACCTAAAAGAACTCGTTGCTCTATGTTAAACTAATCAGAAGAGCAGACAGAAACAGTTTATTTCTGTTTGGTTTTATCAAATCAAGCAACAAGAGAATTTTTTTTTAACTAACAATATTTGTAGATGTTTAGGACATCCAGACTAATATGTGAATATGAACAAGAACAAGAACTGTAACTGTTTTAGTCATTTTGCAAGGGAAAGAGAGTTTAGAATTGGATTCATTATGTTAATCAAGGCACGAGAATTGAGTAAGAAGAGATATGGCTACAAATCTAAAAGCATAATCTAAACAGAAGACTGTTGCACTGATGTAGCATCTTTCTTAAAAGAAAGTAGAATCAAAAGATATAAGAGATTGTAAATTACCTAGAACTTTATTTCATGGTGGCAAGACACAACGGTGACGATCCTGATCTCGCAGTGGGGTATGGGTTTGGAAGAAGCTTGATTGTTGGTGATGAGAGAGGAAGAGGTGGAGCTCATGGAACTGTTATTGCTAAAATTGCTCTTACTTGATCAAAACCAAGCCTGAGCACATGTACACAAAGGAAATCCGTGAAATAAGTTTAAACATAAAAGAACAAGTAGTGGTGGACGTAAATAATAATTGAACTTGCTTAAGAGGAGAAGAAGCAGAAGAGGAAGAGGAGGAGGTGGAGAGGAGGAGATGAGCAGAAGCGACAGTGAGTTCATTAGCTGACGGAAACTTCTCCATTTTCTTCTTTGCAGTTCAACTTTGAACTGCTGCTTTTATTCAAATATTTGAATTCCCCATTTTCTTTATCAATAACTTCTGACTTGTATCTCTTGTGTGTGTATATATGTTTGTGTATTTATATTTTCTTCCATAAATCTTTCGTGTGAAACTTTGATGGTTCTATAATTCTATTTGAATAATTTGATACTATAAACTATAAGTGACCTAAGAGATGTTAAAAATGGTTAGCCCGCCCAGTCCCGTTAATTATTTTAGACTCTTCTTTAGTATATTTTTCAGACAAATTTTACTGTCTTAAATAAATGTCTAAAAACTCTACCAATTCTTAAATTATTTAAGACAATTATTAAATGTGTCTAAGCATAAGCGTCTAAAATCTCCTTATTTTGGTGTAGTGAATGTGGAGACCACTTTAAATTGGTTTCTTAGTTATCTTGTAAATGGTTAAAGTATGATTGTTGAGCAACAATTTGGCTAGGATTAAGACTACAATGCAGAGAGAAGAGAAGAGTAAATTTGGTGGAGAAGCAAAAGGAAAGACAACAGAAACCCGTTGCTAGAATTTGCCTCTTCAACATACTAGGTATCACCCTTTTAATCTAGCCATATTTCTTAAGGCATGTAATGTCATTTGCCTACTTCACAAGTTGCCATTAATCCACTTAAAATGCTGCCATTTGTCACTAAGTAATTAGTCCACTTGTCTCTAAATAATTAGTACACATGTCATATAATAATTGGTCCATTTTGCACTTATTGAACTATGCCAAATGTCACTTAATTATATGCTTAATAACCCTAATTTTTGTTGTATCAAATTATTCTACCACTTGACATTTTTCTATTCTAAATTTCCATCATAATACCTCAATTCTCTATTGGTATTAATTAATTGCAATTCACTGAGTATGATCTATTAAACCAAAATTCAAGACATATGCAATTTACAATCATATTACAATTTTAACACCTATCATACATATACTTTCATGAACATGTAACATTCCAATTAGGGTATAATTTGGGGCCTTATATGCAAGATATGTAATCCAAGGCCTTTTCTTTGTAGAGAACCCTAACCCTAATTATAAGAGAATAAAATATATAAACTAAATTAAACTAAAACCCTAAATTCTCTTTTACAATTTTCTCATCTTTTATATATCCTTTTTTATTACAATTGTGTCTCAAGTTGTTATTTCTTCTCTTAGTTAAGCCACGAAAGATCCCATTTGATCATATATGAGCTTATAACTTCAACACCACCCTAACACAAAGTTATATGTTAGGTCGTGTTTAAACTTCTAAGTTTTTTTGTCAAGTGTATACCATGTATCTTTACCATTTATAATGGTAAATTAATGAATTTACTTTTAGTGATATTAGTAACTCAATTATAATTGAGCCAGGCAATAAATGAAACATTAAGTTCAATAGAAGGGAAAAGTGAGTAAAAGAGCCAATGGAATCAACTGAGCAATCAAAGGACCAAAACTAAGCAAAGTGAAGGATAAATAAAATTCAATAAGCATCAAGAAAATACAAGTCAAGTGGACTAAGAACATGGAATAATAAAGTCATTTCATATATAACAAATCAATGTAAGTTTCTTATAAGCCTTTAGCTTGGTTATCTTAATGTTTTAGGGACTTAATTTTATATAAACAATACATATTATGTGATTAACACATAATTTTCATACTCAAGAAAAATTATTTTTAAAATTTTAAATAAAATATTTTAATATTGAATCTATTTATTAAGAAAAGATTTAAATTCGTTTATGCATATTTAAGTCAGGTTTTGTCAAAAGATTGGGGTCTACACATTCAAAACTTAAAATTTTATTTTAGTTGGCTAGTTTTTGTTTGTAGTAGCTAGTTTTTATTCATTAAAGATAGTTTTTGTTCAACTAAATGAGTATTTACACCTCAATGTTTTACCCAAAAATATAAGTCTATATTGTAATCTCTAGTACCACTTTACACTCTAACGTTATTAAAATAGTACTCATTGCATCCTAATGTTACTAAAATAGTACCAATTGCACCTTGAAAGTGGTCACATAGATAATAGTAGGCGCTTATTTAGAACATTTGTCAAACATTAAGATGAAAATCATACATTGAGTCAATGTTTAAAGAAAATATTTTAAAGATCACTTTTGTGCCTAATAGGTCCAAATTGCCTAGCTGTTATATATCTTTGGCTAAATTTATGATTCATATATTAAAAGTTGTCAAAAACTTATCTCAGTTAGGATTTAGGATGTTATCAGTACTATTTTGAAAACATTAAAGTGTAACGTGATATTATAGATAATGTTAGGAACTAACTTAAACTTTTTAAGAAATGTTAGGGACAATTTGTAACTTTTGCCAGTTTTATTCCTAGTATCTAGTTTAAAAATGGTAGTTTCTAATAACTAGTTTTTGTTTCTAACAAATATTTCATATCTTAATAGATAATAACAAGGGTTATTGAGTATAAATAAGTCAAAAGTGAGTTGATAGAAGTATTTTTAGTATAACAGAGAGCGTGTATGAGCTATTCAAAGAAATTAAGTAAATTAATACATAATTAAGCATGAAATAAGCATCTAAATCATTGTTATAAATAAGAAAGAAATTTTTTTAGTAGCATTCAGTTGTGGAGATGTTGTCTTACATAACTGATTACAAGTTCAATATGTCTTGTACTTTGAAATTGAGAGAGATATTGAGAAAGATCAAGAATTCTTTTTACTTCCTAGAATCATCAATCACTATAAAACAACATGGATATTGAAACGAAAATCTTAGCGATACCTTTGATATACGTTGCTATTAGCATTTTTTTGTAATGCATCGTTACTAAATATTAAGCTTTTGCGACAGCTTACTATAAGGAGAATAAATTTGTATTTCGACCACATGACTTATTGAGATGCTGCAATGAATTTTCATTATAACGTTTATGTAGCTACATTCTGTCACTATTTAGTGTTGCAACAAGAATCGATAATTTGGTCCCATTATACGAGGACAAATTTGGCACCAAACAATAGATGTTTCGTGACACTCTATTACTAGAAGTCTTTGTGTGACATTTATTATGACAGCACATTGCAAAAAATGTCACACTGGCAATTTTTAGTGACTATCTATCACTATATTCTAAGTTACCTTTAGTGACAATATGTAGCAAAATAAGTTATAATGTTAGCTATTGTGACGACTCATCATCAAAAAGCGATATAGTTATTTTTAGTTACAATTTGTTGACACTCTATTACTAAATGACTTGTGATGATATTTTGTTATGACACCACATTGCAAAAAAAGGTTATGCTACTATTTCTAGTAACCACCTGTCACTATAATCCATGCTAGTTTTAGTGATATTCTATAGCAAAATAGGTAATAGTTGTGACAAACCATCAAAAAAAAGTCATATAATTTATATTTTATTATAGCTTATTGCTAAAAGCCATAAATAATGACAAAATGTTACAAAAGTATTAAAGTCAATTAATATAGTAACAAGTTGTTACTAAAAGGATAATAACATAATTTTTAAACATAAGAATACTTATGCAGAATTGATGACAAGAACGTTTTAGATTACATTATTTTTATTCTTAATTTTTTGATAAAAATTAATTATATTTAAAACATTTACATATAATCTCCAATTTGTTTTTAAAGAAAATTTATCTAACATTAAAGGAAAAAGTTAGAAAAATCTTACTATAGAACATGATTATAAAAGTATGAATATAGCTAGACATGGTAAATAATTGTTCTAGAATAGTAAAATTAATTATCATCCCTATCATTCATAGTACTAACATTATTAGGCTTATCATCATCATCATCTTCCTCCAAAATTTCTAAATCATCACCAATATCTTCACTACTATCATCATCATCGCTATCTTCATCAGAATCAAGTAGTTCAACTTCAGTTGTGCTGGGTACTGGAATAATATTATCTTCAATAACATCTTTGGGGACATCTTCTCTAGTTAATTCAAATAAATCATCAACAATAATATCATGCAAAGCTGATCTCTTACGATAACTGGATTCATCTTCTTGATATGCCTCATCTTGTAATTGGTCATTAGATTCTTTCATAATCGGAAGGTCATAAAAGTTTCGAGGTTTGGTTTTCTGCACAATACTCCAATGTTGATTAAGCCCATCTGACAAATAGTAATATTGTTCAACTTGATTTGCTAAAACAAATGGCTCATTGGTATTCAAGAAGCGCTTCATATTAACACTAATGATACCATATTTATCCTTTCTCCAACCACGATCTAAGTGATGAACATCCCACCAATCACATTTGAAAAGGACAACTCGATTTCTTCCAAGATATAGCAGTTCAATAATGTCTTTTAGAACTCTATAGTACTTCGAATATTCTGAATTTCTGTCTGTCTTCACAATTACTCCACTAATTTAAAAGTTGTTGCTCTCTTCACGTGCTTTTATATGAAATCTATATCCATTGATGATGTATCCTTTATGAGCAATTGCATCTTTGAGAGGACCATATGCTAATTGCAATAGTTGAGAATTTACATGTCCTTTTTTATGCAACTTAGTAACCTGAAATAATAAAATATATAATTATAGTGATAAGTAATTGTGATAAATATGACGACGCAAATAATGTATTTTACTTACAATTTTGTTATTTTACTTACAATTTTGCGTTGTCATATTTATCACAATTACTTATCACCATAAAATAACAAAATTGTAGATCATAACTTACTCGTTTTAAATCATTCTAGAAACTCTAATTTATGGTTTCTTAGTACATACCTCACCCTTTCTTTTTCCAGTTTTGACATGTGTTCTCTATATACAAATATATTAAGATCCACAAAAATAAAAGCAAAAAATTTTGTATAATAGGAATAAAGTGAACGAATAATTACTTACTTGATATAATCTTCAATTTTGTCACAATTCTCTAATATATAAACTTGCGCCTATGTCAATTCCTCACTAGTTAGACGGTAAGATTTTCCTCTTTCTTCTTCTCCATATTGATTTTTCAAGAATTGTCCAGTCTTAGCAAATACAGATATGCTTTCCAGGATAGAAGAACAATTTTCATCATTTCTTTCAACCTGCTTGAACTTTGTCTCCACAGTATTCAAATATCTTGAACAAAATGTTAAGCACTCTTGTACAATATATCCTTCAGCAATTGACTCTTCAGGATGACTTTTATTATGCACAAGTAATTTGAAGTCATGTAAAAACTTGATAATACAAGGTAAATTAATTACAAAGCTATCTTTTAATTAAAATATATTAAATTTACATTTAATAAAAAAAATATCTGCTTAAACAATATTTAAATTGATCATAATTAAAATTTTCTTACCATTCTATAGGTACATCCATTGGTTGTGAACTGGTCTTGCAAGTTTAGCTTCTCTTGGAAGGTGAACAGATAGATGGACCATAATATCAAAAAATGTAAGTTGAAATATTCTTTCAAGCTTGTAAAGAATGACAGGAATTTCTTACTCAAGACGATCCAAATCTTCTAGTATTAAGACTTTTGAACATAATTCTTAGACAAAGATACTTAGCCTTGTTAAAGCATCACATACTTCATTATTCAAAATCCTACATGTTGTAAGAGGAAGATGTCGCTCTAAAAGAACATGATGATCATGTGATTTTAGAGAATTAAGCTTATGATCCTTCATATTCACACAACGAGAGATACTTAAAAAGAATCCATTAGGAACTTTAACATTTCTCAAATATTAACAAAAAGCAATATTTGAAGTAAATGTATATTGAGCATAAGGTATTAGCCACCTATCACCATCTTTTTCAGGGTGGAGTTCTAGTCATATACCCATCTCCATCAAATTAAATCGAGCTTTCAAGTTGTCCTTTATTTTTCCTTAAATATTCAATGGTGTCCCAATTATGTTCTCAGATTTTTTTTCAATATGCATTACATCCAAATTATGTCATAATAGTAAAGTTTTCCAATAAGGTAACTCAAAAACATACTCTTCTTTCACCAATCATTTGGAACTAACATATCATTTGCCTTCTTTTTTCTTCTATACATACCAAAATTTGAATGTTGAATATAATCCAATTGAAGTAGTACATCATCTCCAGATAATGGCTTAGGAGCTAACCTATGCTCCCTATGACCATTAAATGAACTTTTTAGTTTTCTCCATGCATGACCTATTTGTAAAATAAATAAATAAATATAAATTAACTTATGTGATGATCATATCTAAAATAAAAAATAAAAATTACGGCCTGTTGGAAAAAAACGACGATGCCCTAAATAACATAACTTATGACCATTTTTTAGAGTTAGAGAACAAGTATCCTTATGGCAAGAAGGACCACCTAAGAATCCTTTTGTCCTCCACCCTAACATGTACACATAAGCAGGAAAGTCATTGATAGTCCATAAAACTACTACATGCATTTGAAAATTTTATTTTTTTGAAGCATCATATGTCTCCACCCCTACTTCCCACAACTCTTTTAGCTCTGCTATTAATGGTTAAAAAAACACATTAATTTTGATTCCAAGTGATTTTAGGCTAGAAATCAATAAGGATAACATTGAGTAAGGTTTCTTTATACACTTCTAAGGAGACATGTTATATGGAAAAAGTACAAAAGACCATGTGCTATAGGAGATACTCATATGCCCGAAAGGGTTAAACCCATAAGTGGCTAAACCCAATCGAACATTTCAAGGCTCCATAGAAAATGAAGGATGCATCTCATCAAAAGCCTTCTATGCTTTTGCATCAGCAGGATGCCTCAACTTTCCATCATTAAGACGTTCTTTGTGATGCCATCTCATGTCTGAAGTAGTCTTGCTTGACATAAACAGCCTTTGTAATCTTGGTCTTAATGGAAAGCATAGCAATATCTTATGATCAATTTTCTTATTGCTTTTTCTTCCATTAACTAATTTCCACATAGATTCTCCACATTCTGGACATTGTTTAGCGTTTACATCATCACCCCAATATAGAGTGCAATCATTCTTGCAAGAATCAATTTTTTCATAACCAAGGCCCAAATCTCGAATCACCTTTTTTTCTTGATGGTAATTTTTTGGAAGTAGTTCACCTTTTGGGAGCATGGATTTTAAAAACTCCAACAACATATCAAATGATTTATTACTCCAACAATTTATGCTTTTCATATTAAGGAGTTTAAAAATGGCTAATAGCCTTGAGATATCAGATCCTGGATAAAGCCGTTGCTCAACTTCATTCAATAACTGAAAAACTTCATAACTTCTTGATTAGGAGCCTGTAGACAATCACGATAAATCTCCTCTCCACCCATGAACCCATCCATATGTTGATATCCTATCGCATCTTGAATCATTCCATAAAAATCATCATCCTCCGACTCTTCCTCTTCATCGAACTCCTGTGTAACTTGATGATTATGATGTTCTCCGTGCTTTATCCATAAAGTATAATTCTCAACTACACCATTAAAGATCAAATCTTCTTCCATTTCTTCTCGTTTCTTGTAAAAACATTGTTAAACTTTATATAAGGACAACCAACCTTATCTCAAGTAGTATTTGTAAAAGCAAAATCAAGAAACTCACGAACCCCTTTTTTGTATGCATCATCCTTGAATCTATCTTTGACCATCCAACTTTTATCCATTTTGTTATTCTTTCAAAGTATAACCATTACATTCTTGGGCACACAAAATCTGAAATACCATAGTTGACTTCATCATCTAAAGCCTAAAATTTGGTTTTATAAGCCTGGAAATCTATGCCAGAGACAATTACGTTAGTCTAGCCGAAATCAACCGCAAAAGAAGAAAAGAAGGCTAGAAAGACATGCATTGTTGTCTTCTTTTTTAGTTCTCAACTCACGAGTCACGAGTGTCCTATGGTAGTGAGACTAAGCAAATCGGATGGGACTTGCAAGAAAAAACTAGAAAGACAGATAATGTTGTCTTCTTTTTAGTTCTCAATTCATGAGTGTCCTACGTTAGTGAGACCGAGCAAATCGGATTGTATAATTAACACTTGTATTATAATAATTATACATGTCTACAACAATTCCTAATTAAAAATACTCCTAGTCCTTATAGCTAGATACACAGGAAGTGAACCAT
Organism: Erythroxylum echinodendron; assembly: GCA_027575705.1. NCBI lineage: Eukaryota > Viridiplantae > Streptophyta > Magnoliopsida > Malpighiales > Erythroxylaceae > Erythroxylum > Erythroxylum echinodendron. Next base: position 33,808 of record JANZXR010355913.1, read on the forward strand.
CAATAATACGCACATGGAGAGAGCACAGGATAAGAGTAAATAAAATATAAAATGCAGCACTTCATTACATTACATCAATAATATAGGCAGAAACTCAAGCATAAAATGCAGCACTTCATTACATTAAAAAGAGGGCTTTCACGTTTTAGTTTTTATGAAAGATAGTGAATACTATGATGTTAAAGCAGAGGAGAAGAGAACACCTACCAAATATATCACATGTTGTATGAAGAGAACAACATATTATCCATAAACCCTTTACGTAAGCATCAACCTGAAACAAGTTTGGAGAATTTTGGGTTAGTCGTCTGGAGAGTATCGAAGAAGAAGGAAGAAAAAATAGTGTCTGAAGTTTCTAAAGAGTATCTGCGTAAAGTGATAATAACCACAATATAAGAGCAAAACGTCCACAAAAGAAGAGAAAACATGCGTATTAATGAATCACGTGGACAGCACATAGAGCATAAACTTAAGCATAAAACGTAGAACTTCATTATATTAAAAAGAGGGCTCTCACGTTTTAGTTTTTACGAAAGCATTAAAAAGAGGGGGGGGGGGCAGGCAGAAATTTGGCATAGATGTCGATTTTCTTTTCCCACTCTTTGTATTTAACATTCCCGCTTAGCTCCTCAAGTATTATATTATTTAAGTTAGGGTTTGCTTTATACACTCATTTGTGTAACTTCCTCCATCTTTCACAATCATTAACAAAATCTGCAAGGTAAGTTCTATATCCCTTTTACCCATGGCATATGTTATATATCATGTTGTTATGTGATCTGGTTTCTAACAAGGGAATTGAGTTTTCTTTTCATCCATTATCATGTTCAACTTCTCCCCTATTACACAAAATCCGAACACAGAAAGAAGACTAAAAAAAAGTATAGATGAAGAAGATGATAGACGGATTCCACTACGTAGTTTACCAACAGATGAAAATTGACAATTCTTAAATTGACAGCACAACACAATTCATTATGTTCATATTTTGTGATTGATATATAGTTGGAATAAGAGCAACTATCGGATGGTTATATGGATGAATGGGTATATGGATGAATGGTTATATGGATGGATGGTTATATGATTAATCAACACATGCTCATCTTATCATACATTAGCTTATATTAGGTACATCATCGATATGAATGAAATTGATCAGGGGATGGTGTTTTATATCTCTTGTACTTTAAGACCATTAGTTTTCTTAATTAATGATATTTGATCATTCCCATTAAAAAATATAAAATAAAAATTGGATGAATGGGTCATGTATAAAATAATTTCTTATTGAGTAGTTGTTTTTGTATCTTTTAAATTTATACATCTTAATGTTTTTCATTATTATTTTTATTATTACAGGTTGCTATACACCGATTGCAAGTAAAAATAGATATCGTGCGGCAATTAACAGAAAAACAAACATGCAAAGACTGTCATATCAACAAATAATAACGAAAATGATGAATCACATGAGCAATTGATGCAACAAGAATCTCTAGCTATTCGTGATGATAATTTGATACTTCTGAGCAAGGGCCAACTATCATAGGTACTGCATTAACTTTTAATTATTAAAATTGTTGTATGTTAAATAATAAAAATAGTTAATATAAGCTAATCTTACGTAATGTGATAGGTCGTAAAAGGACACAAGCATTAGGATCCAAAGCAACTCAAGATCCAACTAGAAATTTGAAAGTGGCACTATTGGGGAGAGGCCAAAAATTGCCTGTGACATTCTTAGAAGGTAGAGCAGTGGGTTCAAATGCCTCAAGTTTTGTTCACCAAATTGGTGTTAATATAAGAGATCCCGAGCTTACCCCTGTTTACGTTAAGACTTGGAATGACATTCCTGATGAGAAAAAGATATATTATGGGATGATTTATTGGTAAAGTTTTATAATGTCATATTTTAATAATTAAATAGTTATAAGTTTTATAATTGGTTTATTTTCTATTAATGATTTTTTATTTTAGTAGACCTATTTTGATTTTGAATATGATGAGGAGCTCAAAAAGAGTATTACAAAATGGATGGGAGAAAGGTTCAGAACTTATAAGTGCCGATTAAAGAGAGAGAATTTTTTGCCTAATATGACAAAAGAAGAACTCATCAAGAAGAAACCCCATGAAAAGTTTAGGCAAGATGATTGGGAAACTATGGTTAAGCATTGGTTCTCTCCTAATTTTCAGGTAATTATTAGTGAATATCTCTTATTTAATATAAAATATTAGATTATATTGCTATATTATTTATTATTTATTAATTTTTTTTCCAACAGGAACAAAGTCATAGGAATCAAGGGAATCGATCAAAGAATAAACAAGCACATAGAACTGGTTCTAAAGGCTATACTCAATTGAGATATGAATATGTGAGTAAAAATATGTGGTAATCATAGATTTTTTAATCACATATATTAATTTACTAACTTGAAATTTTATTTAAATGCAGAAATTGGGTAATAAAAAGGAATTGTCAAGAGTTGACCAATACATCATAGCCTACACAAAGGCAGACAATGAAACTTGTACAAATGATGAAGTAAAGGAGACCATTGTAAGTAAATACTTTTATAATTTTTTAAAGGGTTTAATTTATTTATGATATTTAATGTTGACTTAAATATTACACCTTTTTTTATGGAATTGAGCATGATTTGGACATTGGAGTTTGACTAAATTGTATGATATTTGTCATGACTCATTAAGAAAATGGAGAATGATTATAGCACATTTAGGTCTATCTAATATTACTATTTCCAATTAACCAAGAAAACTTTGTGTAAATTTCCACCAAAATAAAATTTTGTATAATAAGTGGGCAAATGTAGTACTATGTAGGTAATTCTTATATTTAGTTTTTTTAGGTGCAATTTATATGTATTTCAAATAATAGCAATAACAAAAGAAGACCATTTTTGTAGGAATGAAGCTAGAAATTTCAGAATTTTAATTTATTCATGTATTTAATTATTGATATTCATGTAGGAAGAGTTTAAAAAATAAAAAGCTGAAAAAGAAGCAGGACTGATCAACCTTGATGACGATGAGATTTTTTGAGAAAGTTCTTGGTGAAGAAAAGCATGGTCGTGTTAGAAGCTAATTGCCAAATACTAGCTCCTCTAGTTATCAGGCAAATGGACCTTCAAAACGTGAGCTTATAAAAGAACTTGTTGAAACCAAAGAGTATGCTCAGAGCTTGAAGAACAAAATGACAACTCAATTTCAAGAAATGAAGGGACAAATTGTGAAGGATGTGCAAAATCAAATGATGAAGAACTTTAAGAATATGCTTGAAGCAACTAAGAATGGAGATTTTAATTTTGACTCTTTAAAACAAATGTTTGAAGCCTCATCGAATAGCGCTAACTCCTTAAAATCTCATACCAATAAGACAAATGTGGTATGTCTTAATCTAAAGTTTTTTGTATAAATTATTTTATTGTTTTTAAATAATCAATATTAATTTTACTTATCATGTTACTTTTATTTATTTATTTATGTTGTTGTAGGATGCGGATGTGGATGCTTGAAGGAAAAGTCTTGCATCATTCATTGTAGTTGGTTATTATCTTATTGAACATTTTTGTTTTCAGTTAAGTATATGATATTATAGCTTTTATGAACATCTCATTCGAACTCGTTATTAGGATTCACTTTTAAGTGTTATGTTTAGTTTTCCTCGAAGTTAAACTTATATTAATGCAATTTCAATTCTTAATGCTATTTTTTATATTCTATTATGTAAATTATGGCAAAAAATATAAATTTTTTTAGGTACAAGATTATTACTTTTGCAATTTGTGATAAAAAATTATCCATTATTAGAAAAAAAATAATAAAAAAGCTTTTGTTACCAAGGTAATATTCTTGTTGTAAGTTACTAACTCTATTAATAAATCATATGCCATTGCATAACGAAATATTTAGTTACTATTTTTTAGTAATAGAATTTAGTATTAGTAATTCATATATTTTGCAGCCACAAATATTCTAAAACTAAATATAATGCTTTTAATGATAGTATTAACCAACAACAACTTACGTTATTACATATATGTTTTTGTGATATTAATTCATTTTATTGTTAAAAATAACATTTTGTTACCATTGATTGGATTTTTTGCGATGATTATATTATATTACAATATATCCTAATTTGCAACAAAAAATACATCATCACTATATAGATCTTCTAGCAATAACCTTTTGTATTAGCAAGTTTTGTTACAAGCTATTACTTTTAGTAACTTTACTTTAAGTTAGTACAAAATTAAGCATTTAGTTACGTATTTTTGTAGCATTACTACTTAATGATTTTGTAACAGTAAATTAATTTCTTGCTAAACATAAAATTTTGTAACAAAAATGTTCAGCATATAATCATATTTTGTCATGGATATCATTGAATCTTATAACGGTTAAATCTATTGCAAAAGGAGATTTTCTTGCAACAACTATGTTTTTGGGTAATTATATGTTAGCTATAGCAACTATTTTAGCAAAATGGAAATACCTTTGGCTACAAATATATTTTATTCTAGTGACGCATTATTTTGTTACTAAATGTATATAATCCACAACTCGAAAAATTTCCGAAGCAAGACGAGAGTTTATCTAGCATCGAACATGGGAATTCTGTCATGAAACTTTTAGCAACACCCCCTACAGTAACGGAATGTGACAAAGTCAATTTCCATCACCACAAGTTTTAATAATGAACTTCACATCTATAGCAACTGTTTTAATTCGACACCAAAGCCCTTTCATTTTGAAGTGAATTCAATTCAACAAGATCTTTCATGGTTCATTTTAACCATGAAAAAGAGGTATAAGGATTCATTTTCATTTGAGACAAAGAAGAAATTGATTCTGACAATGGTATATTCCTTAATGATGCTTAAAAAGTAAACATAAATTGAGGACTGTTTGACCAATGTACTAAAAATTGATTTTTTGCACTCTTCCTTACAATTTTAATGTTTATTATACTTTTATAACAGCTTGTCTTAGAAATTAAAGAATGATATTAATAGTAATGCAAGATACAAAGCCTAGAAGCAGCGATAAAATGAAATCTACCCTGCACTACTAAACTAGCCCAAGAGCCATTCACTCATTAGTCAAATAGAAGAAAAGTGGAGCTATTACACTTCAAATGTTCCATCTAACCCTTATATATCTGTTGTTGTGTTCTTTGCAATTTCATTTTATCCACTTAGTTATTACATTATTGAATTTGTTTAGAATTTTTTGTTATGCTCACGTGAGAGAAGGCTTAGGATGAATTAAATTTTAATTCTAGAAAATTCAGATGCAATTTTAATATCATAGAACAAATAAGAAAGGTTATTTTTTTTTGTTGATTTAAACTATTTCATGTTTTAGGTATTGTGTATACTACATGTATTTACATATACATTTATATAAGAAAAAAAGAATTAGGGAGCTATAATTTTACACACGATAAACCATGCAGACTTCAACGAGGGAGTTTTGTGGAATCCCAAGAGTAGTTGCTGGACGACGGCTAATGGATCGAAGAAATCCATAAATATTATTGATCACCGACTTCTTGAAAAATGAAGATGTGTCTCCTGCCATCACACTGGTGTTGCCGACAATGTAGGTCATGCCAGCTTCTTGAGCCTCCATGAAAGAACTCACCTCCTCACTCTGATCATCCGACAATTGAAACCTTACTTTTCTCCTCCTAGCTTTACCTCCTAATTCTTCATTATTACCATTCCCCTTATTCCCCACTAACACTGCACCTCTTACCCCTAACAATGACTGCTCCGCTACTTCTAGTTCGTTGCTGTTGCATTGCCATTTCAAGAACTCGGTCATCTTCTCTACTAATTGGGTTTCAAAACCATAGCTATCACTCGAGTCCTTGTATCCATATCTGCCCGTTAAAATATAACTATTTAGAGTGAGGATGCCATTGAAGTTCAAATATAGAGAGGTATAGACTGTTAAAGCGTCGCTGTTTCCATGCAAAATAGGAAAATGAGAATTAATTATTGACTGTCCATCGGCAAATTCAGGTGTAGATTTAACTGCAGTTGATGTTACCAGTGTCAACAAAAGCACGCAACATCTGTAATCTAGCCTGGAGTGAAGGTAAAAGGGAACTTTATATAACATCACACATTTTGTAAGCGGTTGGAGGCTTGAAGGTGAGATTGAAGAAAAGTGCATATGCAAGACCATTGCAGTTAAAGCTCAGTACTGATGGATCAACAAACTGGAGTCCTATCTATTATACAACGAGAAGAAGAAAAATGAAAAGCAAGTGATCAACACAATATTACCTCACGGTGCAACGGAACAGAAACAGTTCTGGAGGTCCAATCCTCTGAAAGAGGAAACGCTCACTATCTGGAACTTTTGGGACCATGACAGCCTGTAGGTTGGCAAAGATAAGCACTTGATGTAAAACAGGAAAATTGGTTGTGAAATGAACAAACATTTGTGGGATATCACAGGTGAGATTGGTGTAGACGATACATATTCCAGGAACTCTCGTCATTCCCAAGTTTGGCCAAAGATTCAGGAGATTGTCAATGCTAACTTTGTTCTCAGCCTCATATGCCTGTTTTTGTAAAGTTCCGTAATGCCATGAAGACATTAGAGAAGAGAGAAACAGAGAGACAGTAAGAGAAAACCATCCGCCATTGTGTACTTTGGCAAGGCATGCAGAGAAGTAGGCCAACTCGACTGATCCAAAACTCAGTACAAACAGTAATGCCATCAGGACGCTTTGCTTCCAGAAGGTGCTAACGATCAGAAACATCAATAGTGTTGTGATGAGCATCAGTGTGATCACTGCCAGGCCTAAAGATGCACAAAGGCGGGGAAAAAAAAAGCAAAATGGTTACTTTTAATTCTTTAGTGCCGAAGTATTAAGGCTGAGGGAGAGAGGAATAAGAAGATGGAAATACCGTATGCATTGGTGATCATATCAGTGTCATTAAATCCAAGAACAACACCAAGACACAGCGCCAGTAACACCCAGTTCACCTCTGGTATGTATATCTGCCCATGTATTTTTCTTGATGTGTGTACTATCTTCACCCGAGGAAAGCAACCCAGTGCTCTACACTGACAGACTACGGAGAAAGTAGCTGAAATTATTGCTTGACTTGCCACCATCGTTGCAAGAGTTGCAATAACAAATACTGGCCAGAATACACCTTCTGATAGGGAAGAACAAAAGTAGGAAGCCTAAAATTGTAATGAACTCGGCAAATAAAGGCGTCTCACTACCTAATTTTCAAGACATACCAGGAATAGCCTTGTAAAAGCTATTGTGAAGGTCCTCTTTGTTCTTGGAGAGATAAGCAGCCTCACCCATATAAGACACAACCAGGCAGGGGTACACAAATGCTATGAAGGCAATCTTCATAAAAAGAACTAAGCAACAATTATGAGACTTTTCATTATTTATACGAACTGATCATAAAGAACCGAAACAAGATTAGAAAATACCCTGACTGAAAGTTGTGATAAATGACCGATGTCAGCAAACATAGCTTCTGCACCTGATCATACAGCATACATAACAGAAAAGTTCAATTAAGTAAGAAAATAAAAAGTTGCACATTTTTTATGTATTTGCATCTCAAACACCCACCTGTAACACAGAGAATAATGCCTCTAAGGGAGTTCCATCCATCTTTTCCAGTTTTCTTAAAGAATTGATGGATGTAGTAAGGGGACAAAGCATTGAAGACACGAGGATTCCAATAGAATATGTTGTAAATGCCTACTCCACTAAGGCACAGAAGCCATGCTATCATTATTGGAGCAAATATGAAGCCAACTTTGTGAGTCCCATTGTGCTGAAGTGCAAAAAGGATCACCAAGATAATGCATGTAAGAGCTAGAATACAATCTGCCAGGTTTTAACGTGTATAGATTCAGAATGGTGAAAGATAAAAGGGAGCCAGAGTATATATTCAGGATGCTAAGAAAAGGGGGAAGTTAGCGGACTCCAACAGAATGACAATAATAAGAGATTTAAGAATGTCAACATACCATTCGTAAAAACATAAAAAATGGGTAGGGAGACTGGTAGTAAATACAAATTTCAGATAAATAAGAAACTATAGATATCATATCTACTTTCCATTTACGCTCTCTTAAAACAGATGAATGCCAGTACTTACCCTCTGGTATATTTCTATACTTAACTTGAATCCCACTGACTGCTGATAAAACTGCAAAAGAAACATGTACAATCATGAATAATATAAAATTTACGTAAGAGCACCAAATCTATTAACACTTTTCCGCATTATCGAAATCCGTACCTGTCATTGTTGGTGTCAGAACTCCATCACCAATAAGCATACTAGTTCCTAGCAAAACAAGTAGCAGCAAAACGATACGAGAACTATTATACCTTTCAAAGACTGTCTTTATGAATAAGCTAGTTCTTGTCTCCTTGGTAGATCTATCAGAAAATACGGAGTCATTTTCCAAATTAGAACTCTTCAAAAATCCCATCTTAGAATCTTGGCATAATAACGAGTACAACGCAAAAGTGCCGCCTGTAAAAGATCATCAGCTCCTACATAAAGCATACAAACAATTGTTTCTTACATTAAAAAGATGTTTAAACCAACAGCAGTGGGTGGATTAGCTATGAGCACCTTCACCATTGTCATCTGCTCCCAACACAAATATGCCATACTTGCAAAGTGGGATGACCGTCAAAGTCCAAAATACCAAAGAAAGCACACCAAGTATCTCATAATCATCGTCGAAAGTGCCCAAACTCCCAGAAAATGAGCTCTTATAGACGAATATAGGAGCTGCACATATGTCTCCATAAACAATCCCCAAACTCTGGTAGGCAAGAAGAAGAGTCGTCCGGTAAAATTTCTGTCATTAAGAAAAGAACTGATTAAATCAAACAAAAGATAGCACAGCAAGTATAGATATGAACTGTTCCTTAAAAAATGTTTTTGCCTTCTAAACAACTATATCAAGACCGAGATAACATAACATATCATTCCCTGACTTAAACAGACAGAGGAGACCGTAAAAAGATCACCTACCAAGCTAGCTTCTCGTGTCGCGAAGCCAGACTCTTGATCCATTAACAGAACAGAAGTATAGGAAACTAAATGTGGAAGAATAAGTTCTTAATGAAGTATCACCGAGGATTTGTAAAGAACTAGATGGATAAGGAGTCTCCTGGAGAGCAAGACATGTACAAATAGGAAACACATAAATGATAAATCAACGAAAACAAAGTAACGGAACTTTCATTCAAGGTGGTTTTCTAGGAAACGAAGAAACTTTATTTATAACAGCTAGCCATAGGTGGTATCTCTATTGAATAAAAAGACGCAACGAAAGAGGCTCTGAGGGAAAGCGTTTATTGGTCGATAGAATAGAAGTAGAGAAGGCAATAGTTAACATACTGTCAAATGTTTGATCCTGTAAAACTCTTGTCTAGTTAACCGCTCCTGTCCTAGGTTATTGTATTGTATAATGACGACGAAGCAACAAAACAAAAAAATACGAAGTAAGCTATTTTAGCACTTCCTTACGTTCACTTTAGTTTTTAATTTTTAATTATCATTATTATTATTTTCTAATTTTGATTTCTTACAATATTTGTAACTATGAGATTCATAAATTTTTGTTTTTATTTTCCATTTTTATGTTTTTTCATGATTTATCATCAACTAAATATATATTACTTAATTAATTAATATTAATTATTAGTAAGAATTATGATTAATATAATATAATATAATATAATATTTTTATTTTGTTTTAAATTTTATTTTTTAATATTTTAAATTTAATAATTATTAAAATTTTAATATCTTAAAAATAGGTAAATTTTCAGACAATATTTTTATTATTATTAAAATATGTATTAATAAATAATTTTACAAATAAATTTATTTATTAAATTGTTTAATATAATAATTTTTACTAATATGTATTAATAAATATTGTATAGGTATTAAAATAAAATTATTTACTTAATTAATTCATAAAAACAATTTATCTTTAAATTTTACCTTATAGCAAATTATCACTAGTAATAAAAATATAATTAAATTGATACTAACAATTAAATAAGTTTTTGTTTTTATTTTAAAATAGAAGCCAGAAAAAAAGATCACCACAGAAAAATAAAAATTAAATCAAATGATCCAAAGTAAAATTTAATTTGTTTTGTTCCCACTTAGTGGTTAATTTTGTCACATGAACCATTGACGAAACAAAAAATTCTACATCCGTACCTTAGAATGTTCTGAACAAAACTTCGAGCATTTTGTGCTGTATATTTTACTAACACTCACATACAATGTAGAAGAAGAGAATTTGAGAACAAGAATGTACATGTTTCATTTGCTTGAATGATTAAAATATAAAAGATGATGTATAACGACATAAGTAAAAGACCATGTCAAACTCTGAACAAAACTCAAAAAACTTATATACAAGTTAAAAGAAAAAGATACAAAAACACATGGAGTGATAACATGTCGTAGAGGTGTCAACATTACAACCAACCTCATTAGGAATTTTTTTTTCAAAGTTATTAACCACTTACATGGCCTAAGACAAGATTATATGTCAGGGCCTTCTTCTATGAAAAGACTATGGCTTAGAGCATTGGGAGCAACGAACTATGTCTGTAAAATATCACCCCATAGAGTATATACCTGAATATATCGACAAATATTTGAGAATATACTCTACAAAGATGGAACGTTAAGACAATCAAATCAACTCTTTAAAAAATTTTCAAGCATCAAACACATTTTAAGCCAACCAATGTTCACTTTAGCTCATTTCATTTACAAACATATCTAGTCATAAATATTATGGCACTTCATAATTCACACATACACTATACAACAATTGAGAAATACATTTCTTGATACAAAATAATTGACGACATGCGTAGGTTAATGATCCCGAATGCTAACTCATGTCCAAATGCAATAGCTATACTCCAAATAGCCTAACTAGATCTCCTCTAAACTTGAAAATCAACAATGCAATTTTGGTAAGTTTTACGAACTTAGTGAGTGAACATTCTCGATGTGCCCACTCATATCATGACACAAAGACAATTCAAAGTTCAATTCACAACAAATCATATCAGATATTAAATATCACTTCACATTTCATCATGGATCAACAATTACAATTTGTGTACACTATTTCGCATTTCCATTTTAGAACAGTCCAAATAATTCATTTCAATCATTCACATAATACATATAAAGTTATATATGCAAATGAATATGTGACTCCACTTTCATTTTTATTTGTTGTGACTGAGCGCCTTTTTACTGTCCCGTATCCGTTGTGGATACTAGGCTCATTTCATAAACTGTCCCGTACCCATTATAGATATGGAGCTCATTAAATACTGAGCTTGTGGCTCTTTATGCGCATTTCTAAGCTTTAAGCTCTTTTTCACTGGTCACTCCAGTCACAACTCCTTTATTTAATTATACATATTAATATGATGAAATGTACCATTTCTCATTATATGCAATCGATCACTTTCATTCATGATGTGCAATCATTTTTCACATATTCATTAGATCTAACTCCGGCATTCAACTTTTAGTTGAGTACATATATTTTTCCCGATTCACATTCAATTAGGAAACACTTCAATACAATCTCAATTATCAAACTCTTCGGACTATAAACGTTTAAAATTATTTCAATCACATCAATAACAGTTCAATAGCTGAAATTTAAGCAGAAATAAATCAATCCTAATGAGAAAACATCTAGGTTGACTCATAGTATGCTCCAGATTAGCTATTGCCTTGACGAACTGGCAATGTCTAGATGCTGGAGTTCAACCATGTGTATCTATCTTCATGTAATACACACATATTTCATAGATCATTACATTATCAATCATATAAATATCCAATCATACACACACACACACACACACACACACACACATATATATATATATATATATATATATGTCATGTTCAATGCCTGCTTAATTTAACTATTCACGGGTATGTATCCTTAAATCACAAGTCATAATCATTTAAACGTTACAACTTCAATATATCTAGTTTGTACTTAGGTTTATACCTCAAGTAAACTTGATTATTCTAATTTAATCAGTCATACACTCACCAATTTCTTTTATAACAGTATAAAATCACATGATATCCCAAATTTCATTCATTCCTAACTAATACACCATTCTCATATTATTTAGATCACAATTGTACTCTTAAGAACATCTTCATTTCTATATCATTCATAAATTTCCAGATTTTAAACTCATTGATATCAACAATAATTTCTTAAGTTATAACCTCAATTAACAACCTAAACTTATCAAACACTTTATTAACTTATTCAACATCAAACTAGGTTCATTTAAAACCTCAATCAAGTTTAAATGCACAATAGTAAAGTAACTTATCCTTAGTTGGTACAAAGATCACACAAAGAGAAGAATTCATGTCCAATGCCTTTCCCACGATCGTGGAGGCCTTCCCACGATCAGGGGATGAGTCATCCGAAAATGTCTCACCCCTTTCCTTCATTTTTTCCAGATTTTAACACTTATATACTATATCCAACACATCTTCATAGTTCATATTTAGACTTCATTTCTTTATCATTTTCACCTCAATTACATCTTAAAATCATCTATAAAATAATCCATAAACTATTGTTTATCATTTATACAAAAACAGAATACAAGTGTATCCATTTCTTCATCAACGTCCAACACTCATTAAACACCATTTTCACTATCAATCCAACCCTAAATGATCACCATTTATGTTTCTATTAAAACAAACCATGAAGATTAACGTCATACTTACTTGTTTAGCTCAAAAGCTTCTTAAATCATCAAATAACCTAGCTCCCAAGCTTACACGATCGTCACCCTTTTAAGGTGGAATAGGTTGGGTTTTCATCAGTAACGAAAAGATAACAATGAAATCTAGGAGTGGCTAGTGCAAAATGTTAACAACTTAAAGTCGTGAGTGTGGGGGTGAGAGTATCATGAATAAGAGAAGAAGAAAATGAAAAAGAGAGCATATAACAAAAAGTAAGAAGAGATGACCTTTCAAGTGTGAGTATATCGTGACATGGGTTAAGTACATGGTGACACTTGTCAATTTAAGAACTAAGTTAAATGTCTTCTAGTTATGATACCCAATGTCATTTAATTAGCAGTCCATTTGTCACTCAATCTCTAAGCCAATTTTCATTAAATCTTTAAGTCATTTTCCGCCAAATTATTTAAGCCATTTATTACCTAATTCCTATTGCCACATGTCACTTATTTCTAGTGTCATATGTTAATTTATCTTGCCATATGGCATTTTTCCTAACCCAATTGTACACATTAATTCATAAATCTCCCAATTGTAATAATTAATTCCAAATTACTAATTATAATCCATGAATTCTTATCATTGTTAAACCAAAGTATAAGATATTGGAAATGCACATTTATATCACATTTATTACGCTCAGTCATTTTTCACATTCATCTTAGTTTCATACCCCAGAATATGTCAATTGAGTGCAATTTGTCTAACTCACAATTCATGTGTGCATTCTAGTATTATGAATTTGAACACAAATATAAAAGTCATGTTATAAATGTACCAAATTCATTCTATATGATGTCCCTTTTGTGACTCAATAGTCTAACACTTTAAATCTTTCAACAATCTGAAAGGCAGGATATTACAATGTCATAAGTTAAGGTGGAAAGAGAATAAGGTTACATGGTCTATGATACGAGTGTGTGTTATATCATGTTTCTTCCTACTCATATGAACTTAATATATAGCCTTGAATATGGATGTATATGTGCCCATATATATTTTTTTGTAACGTTAACAATGAAATACATGGGCAATAAGTATTCTTAACTAAACTTGCAAAAAATATAATTGAAATCGACTTGAAGGGAGGATTGGCTTTCGTGTCTCAAGGAAATACATCAATTCCAACACTCTTCCTTGATATATTTCTTGGAAGTACAAAGTTTGCACCTTATATAGGTGGATTTATCCCTAGGTAAAGTTTTAATCATTATATTAATAGACTGCTTCTTAAAAGAATAATGCTTAAGCTTTACCTCTCCCTTCTTTTCACCTTCTCTTATAATATGAAACTTGATTTTAATGTCTTATTCTCCCATTTTGAATTATATTTCTTATAACGATTATAATAGACTTGTTTTCAATGTAAAGTGAGGTAACTCGTTTCTGTTTTAATCCAAAATTAAACAATAATTTTCTTAGTCATATGCAATGGTTTGAAGAGCTAATAGTTGCAACATACTTAACTTTAGTTTATGATTTAGAAAAAAACTTTTTGTTTCTTGGAATTTTTAAGTAAACACACCATCACTAAAAGAAAAGGCATAATTTGTCACATTTTTTGCTTTATTAATGAAACTAGCCCAATCACTATCTAACATGCCCTATTAATTTGGTTCTCTCTTCCTTTTTAAAGGTTAATCTAAAATTTAATGTTCCTTCTACATATCTTAAGACTCTCCTAACTACAATGAGATGAACTTTTTTGGTTTTTGTATAAATATTGATAACAATCTAGATATGTAGCTATCGAAAAAAATAAATTTCCAATTAAGCTTCTATATAAGGTTGCATCATCCATCTCTTCAACATCTTCTTATAATAATTTCAAGTTCACAATAAGAGGATAATTAACTAGTTTATCCTTTTCCATATTGAATTTCTTAAAGATGGAATTTGTGTATGTTGATTTACTAATGAGGATATAATCTTTACGTTACTCAGTCTCCATGTTAAGAAAGTAGTGCACATCTCTAAGATCAAACGTCTTAAATTTAACTTCAAGATTTTGTTTGAGTGAAGCCATATAATCTTCATCATCTCTAGTGATTAGAAAATCATTTACATACAATGATACGTTGATTTTCATTAATTTGTTTTTAGTCAATAAGAGTAACTTCATTTTCACTTTTTATAGGTCCTTATTTAGTAAGATAATAATCAATCATGTTGTATCAATCGCTAAAGGCTTGTTTTAACATATAAAGAACTTTGTGTAGAGGTATACCTTATCCTCTTTGCTAGTTTTGGTGAAGCCATCAAGTTTGCTCAACATATATAGTCTCCTTGATGATGCCATTCAAGAATATTTAATTAATATTAAGATGATATGATTTCCATCCATATTTAGCAGCCAATACAACTAATTATTTGATACTATCATGTCTTGCAATTGGATGGAAAGTTTCAAACTAGTTAATTCCATATTGATAGAGATGACTTTTCATAATTGGCCTTGCCTTAAGTTTTTTCATTGATCCATCAGGGTTAAATTTGGTTTTGAAAACTTACTTGACTATAAGCACCTTCTGATTAGATGGTGTTTCTATTGAAAATATTCAATTCTTATTTATCATAAAAATATCCTACTTTAGAGCTATAATCCTCACTCTTTTGATTACTATTTCATTGGAAGTGGTTAGCTTAACAACTCCTAAATGTGATCTTTCATAAATTTCAGTTTTTACCTTATTCCTCCAACTACTCAGTGTCATATTCATCTTAACCCACCTCCAAAACCTCTTTATCATCATAGAATTGTAAGAATTTAACTCTACGACCTTAAATATCAACATTCAATATATTTCACCAATTTGTTTTTATAAATATGTTAAGTACTTGACTTAATTAAATCTTTCTTATTTTAAGATTAAGGACTCCACAAGCCTTGTTTATGCTATTGTACAAAAAAATAAAAATATCAAGCGTACTTTGTTGTCAAGCTTTTTCCTCTCAAATTTAGAAATGTGAATATAGCATAAAAAACCAATCCCTTTTAGATTTTCAACAAAGGGTGAGTTATGATGTTCTACCTTTTAGTGACTTAGTAAGTATTTTATAGATGGACAATTGAACATAGTTTTATCCCATATTTGATGTGTTTTTTCTTGATATTTATTACTTTTGGTATATATTTGGTACTTAATATGTCTCATGTGTGTAAACAGATTATAACTACCTTCATGGACTTAAAAGAGAAGAATTAGGACAAAAACACAACATATAACGAAGATTTAATAATCTTAAGGGATGCACGAGTTTGCATATAACCATATATTTGTTCAAGGCTATGAAATTTTGCTATATCTGGAGAATTCTGATTATGTATGATCTGATGCACAGTAGTGGAAGAGACTCTTCATAACCCAAAAACCTATAATTCCAAATGAAAGACATTTTTCAGAGGCAAACGAGGGGAGGAAGCAACAAGCATCATTTTGAAGAGTGTAGAGGCGATTCCAGAGGTGACTTGGAGCTTGAGGAGTAGGAGACCCAAAGTTTCTATCAACAGATCCTTCAAAACACAAGATTGAACGTCTACATCGTCAAAATACTTGATAGATGTTGGCCCCCTAAATTTTTTTTTCATAAAATTAAGCATAATAGCTTATGGAATAAATGCATAAGATTGAATTGAGGGCATTTTTGGCATGAAACTTAAGTACCAAGGGTAAAATGGAATTTTGGGACTCATTGAGGGTATATTGGGAAAAGGGACTTGT
>JANZXR010355933.1:0-21417 GCA_027575705.1 Erythroxylum echinodendron
TGCATCCTGACTTAATCACTCTCTTGAGCTTCACTTGAGTTTGACAGAAGTTGGAGGGGGTGAGCTTAAAGCTCGTGGGAAACAGGCTTATAACTTAGAACAAGCAGAAAACTTTTTTCACAGTTAAAACATGTTTAGTTTCAAATCATGCATGCATTCATCATGTTAGACAATTCATGATCACTTTAACACTTTAGAATGGTTCGGGTGGATCCAAAACAGAACGTACTACACATTTCCCTTAAAGGGTCCTGTGTAGTTGTGAACAGAACGTACTAGCACAATTTCATTTTATGGTTTTGCGTAGCCGTGAACTTATGGGAGTCCTTAAAGGAGCTCCATGCTACTAGCAGGCAAGCAGGAGAAGCCTTTAGACAAGTACACTATCATAACTTAGGGGACCACCACAAACCCACATAACACAGAATTTTCATGTTCTTGAAAGCTTTCTGCCCAAAATGTTAGTTCTTAAAATTCTTGCTTTTCAGATCAGAAATTTAGTTTCATAAGGTATGCAACTTTTTGTAGAAAACAGTTTTGTACGCAACATGTAACACATTTATGACACTTTGTGCCATAGCAAAACAAAACAAACAAATGCACATTTATGCAGAAATCGAAATCATTGAAAACAAACATTTTTTTAGCTTATTGCTTCATTATAAATCTGTAACCCACCTTAAGATCCTTGCTTGGTTCTGTATCTGACTTATGGGTGCCTTTCCTCTTGATTTCCTTGCCTCTCTTGAACCCTTCCTTGATTTCCTTCGTAAAAGAACACAACTCCTATTTAACCAAGCTATCCAGATTCGGCTAAACTATAATGTACAATCCTAAAATGACTTACTGTGATTCTTCACCAAGTAATGAGATTCTCGGTTCCAAGGAAAACTCTTTCCTCCTTCTTTCTTTATCCCCTCTTGCATGCACTCAGATTCTCTCTTTAAGCCTTACAAAAATGGCAACTTAGCTCACAACTCTCTTCTTTCCAGTCTCATCTGAAGCCTCTCTTTTTCTTTTGTTTTTCTTTCATTCACGCTACCACCTGCTAAGAAGACATGTCCACCATGTCTTTCTCAAAAGTCCACTTTACCCTTGGTACTTAAGCTATATACTGAAAATACCCTCAATTTCCTCTCATGTATTTATTCCATAAGCTATTATGCTTAAGTTAATCAAAAAAATTTCAGGGGGCCGGAAAAAATCATGAATCAAAGGACCTTTTAGGCTTGTAATGTGTGCAAGAGTAAGGTGAGATGTATTTGGGTAAAGTAGCATGGAAGCCATTAAAGCTAGTGAAACAAGACACACTCAATATAACATCAAATGTAAAAATCAACATTCACTCACAATTGTGTACATCAACTATGATCCACAAACCATAAGAAGCATAAATCACTCACAAAAGTTGATCATAAACAAGACTTTGTAATTATAGGGAGTGACCATTGAAAGTAGCATCTACCTCATATCCAACATACTCAAGTAACCCATTCAATACAACTTTAGGAGGAAAGATTAGTCATATGTAACTTTGCAAAACATTTGCATTTCCTCCTTGATAATTTTATTTAAACAATTTTTTCTTTCCTTTTTCTTTTTACCTTTCCTTTTTGTTTTCTTTTCTCAATATTTTTTAATTTTTAATACATTGAAAGAAGTTATTTCAATATGGGAATTTCAATGACAAGATATAAATTAGCATCCCAATTATTATAACCATCCCTCATATACGCATACCTCTACATTTAGATTTTTGTATATCCACAAACTCAGCAATCAACAATTGCTTTACTAGCTTTAAGGATTAGGTTAAACATTTGGTTAGGTTCAAAGCATGCAATGTGGTTAACACAAAAAGAAAGGCTAATAAAGCTCAAAGGGGGTTAACAAAGGAAATTTCACATAAATGGGTAGGCTATTTGGGTAATGTAGCTTCTACAAACAAAGAATGCCTAATCATTTCGATGTCAATGCATATGATAAAAATATGGTCTTGAATAGAAAATCAAATCATAGTCAAGGTGTACATGTCATGAAGGTCACTGATAAACAAAATGGCAATAAGACTGATATGGATGTCTCAGTCTATAAAGGATCAAAGCCTCACTAGCTTTTGTCTACCACTAGTCACTACTCTTCTAAAGATATTGCAAATTGAATAATTACAAGAGCAAAAGTACATGCTAAAGTTTGCTATGAAATTTTCTAGTCAATTCATACTCTAATTATGACTACATAGTCTTAAAAGTTATAGAAAACAAGAAAATTTTTTATTTTGTTTGTTTGATTTTGAAAACCTCCTAAGAAATCACATAAGCAACAAGTAAGCTAAAAAATACATAAAAGCTAATATCAAACTAAAATCCCCACCACTACACTTAAAGCTTACATTGTCCCCAGTGTAACATCAAATGTAAGAAATGGAGCATTTAAGGGAAATATCAATTGCGAAAATGTAAAGAGACATAAATGAACTTCCTTTGGGTTGCCTCCCAAGTAATGTCTTTGTTTACCATCGTTGGCTCGACCCCATTTTCACAGTCTTCATAATGAGGGTTTTCTAACCCTATCACTTCCACATCCTCCAATCCGAATCCTTTATAGAAGAGTTTCTGCCGATGACCATTAACTTTGAATTTCTTGTTCGTCTGTAAGCTTTCAATTTCAACTACTCTATATGAAAACACATTAGTAACAACGGAAGGTCCAATCCAACAAGAACACAATTTACCTAGGAAAAGCTTAAGTCGTGAATGGTAGAGAAGAACTTTTTGCCTAACCACAACATTCTTCCTAATAATCATCTTATAGTGAAATTGCTTCGTCTTTTCCTTGTAAATTTCTGCATTCTCGTAAGAGTCAAGCCTAACCTTTTCCAATTCTTAAAGTTGCAGTTTTTATTGTCCACCTGCTGCGTCCATCTTTATATTGCATTGTTTAATGGTCTAAAAGGCTTTGTGCTCAATTTCCACTATAAGATGACACGACTTTTTATAAATCAGCCAGTATGGTGACATGCCAATCGATGTCTTGTATATGGTCTTATATGCCCAAAGAGCATCATCAAGTCGTTGATTCTAATATTAACAATTTGGGCTCACCATTTTCTCAAAGATGAACTTGATTCCTTTATTTGACACCCCAGCTTGCCCGTTCATCTATGAATGATAGGTCGTAGACACCTTATGAGTGACATGGCACTTCTTTAAAAGATTTCCTACCAATTAGTTGCAAAAATGAGTACTTTTGCCGCTAATTAATGCTCACGGTGTTCCAAACCTAGCAAAAATGTTAGACTTGACGAATTTTACAACAACTTTAGAATCATCAGTCCTTGTGGCTTTAACTTCCACCCATTTAGAAACTTAATCCATTGCCAACAAAATGTAAAAAAAAATCAAAAGAAGAAGGAAATGGTCCCATAAAATTGATGCCCCATACATTAAAATTTTCACATGTAAAGATTAGAGAAAAAGGCATTTGATCTTGATAGGATAAATTAACTTGTTTCGGGCATGGTTCATATGCTCTGCAGAATAGATAGGAATCTTGAAATATATTTGGCCAATAAAAACCACATTTAAGTATTTTCCTGGCAATTTAATTGGACCAAAATGGCCACCACAAGCATACGAATGGCAAGATTTCATAATTGATTCATATTCATGTTCAGGTACATATTTCCTAATCACTTGGTCAGAGCAACATTTCCATAATTAAGGATCATCCCAAATATAATATTTCGATTAACTCTTTATTTCCATTTAGCTTTACTTAAATCATTAGGTATCTTATGGTTTACTACACAGTTCGCAATATCAGCATACCATGGAACCTTACCTTGAAGTGTTAGTAATTGCTTATTCATAAACAACTCTCCTAATGGTAATGAATCCTCTTCCTTCACAACTCGACTAAAGTGATTCATGACTGAATTCTCTACACCTTTCTTATCTTTGACCTCTAAATCGAACTCTTAGAATAGAAGAATCCATATAATAAGCCTTGACTTTGCTTCCTTCTTCGATAAAATATACCCTAATGCTGCATGATCAGAATATACAATCATTTTAGAACAAAGCAAGGAAGGTCTAAATTTATCTAAAGTAAACACAACAACTAAAAGCTCCTTTTCTGTGGTAGAGTAGATGCATTGTGCTAGACTGAGAGGTCATGAATCATAGTAAATGGCGTGAGTCATATTGCCACATTTTTGACCAAGAACAGCACCCATAACAAAATTGCTTACATCGCACATAATCTCAAATGGTTGACTCCAGTTAGGTGGTTGAATGATTGGTGTCAAAGTCAAAAGCTCTTTTAACTTATCAAATGCTTGCTTGCATCCCTCATCAAACTGGAACGACACATTCTTTTGTAACAATTGATAGAGTTTTATTGAGATCTTACTAAAGTCTTTGATAAACCTGCAATAAAAACTTGCATGTCCAATAAAAGAATGAACCTCTCGCACATCTATGGGGTAAGGTAAGTTTCACACAGTTTCTACCTTAGCTTTACAATCTCAACACCTTTATATGAGGTTACATGTCCCAAAACTATTCCTTATTCAACCATAAAATGATATTTTTCATAATTTATAATAAGATTAGTTTTGATGCATCGTTTAAATACATATTTCAAATTATCCAAGCATTCATTAAATGAATCCCCATAGATAGTAAAATCATCTATAAGACCTCAATAATGTGCTCAACATACTTAGAGAAAATACTTACCATGCAACTTTGAAAAGTGGCAGGGGCATTGCAGTCTAAATGACATCCTTCAATAGGCAAATGTACCAAATAGGTATGTTAAGGTTGTTTTCTCCTGATCCTCTGAAGCTATCACAATTTGGTTATATCCTGAATACCCGTTAAGAAAACAGTAGAGAGACCATCTCGCAATTCATTCAAGCATCTGATCAATGAATAGGAGTGGAAAGTGATCCTTGCGTGTAGCTACATTTAACTTCCTGTAATCGATGAATACTCTCTAACATTTTGAATTCTTATGGGGAAAAATTCATTATTCACATTTTTCAACACTATAATCCTAGTCTTCTTTGGTACTATTTAAATTGTACTCACCCATTTACTATACGAAATTGGATAGATTACACAACACCTAGCAACTTTAGGATCTCTGTCTTTACCACTTCCATCATTGGAGCATTCAATTTTGTTTTTGATTATTTTGAAGGTTTGGATCCTACTTCTGACTGGATTTGGTGCTTACATGTTGAAGAGCTAATACCCTTAATATCAGCTATGGTCCACCCTATAGCTATGATGTGATCTTTAAGTACTTGAATGAGCTTTGTCTCATAAAGCTTGGTTAAATTCCTTGCAATAATTATCGAAAGTATTTCTCCTTCTCCCAAAAACACATATTTTAAGTGCTTCGGTAATTGTTTTAGTTCAATTATAGGTGCCTGCATAACTGAAGGTAAAGATTTCGTATTATATATTGGTAGTTTAATATTTGGAATTACATACCTTTTTGCTATTGGTTGCAACGATTACTATGCTAGAACAATTTCTTCCATTTCATCTGTAATAAATAAGTTAGAATTTTGCAAAGTATTTTTTTTGTAAACTCATGCAAAGAATGACTTCTAAATAATCTTTACCATCCACATCAAAAACTTCTTGAGACATACAATCAATGAAATCAATTGATAAAACAGAATGAACATCATTAGGGTACCTCATAGCCCTAAAAATATTTCAAACAATTTCACCGTCAAACTCCATAGTCAATGTTCCTGTATCCAAATCAATCTTTGTCTTTGATGTCTTCAAAAATGGTCAGACTAGTAGGATTGGTGTGTAATTAGATGAAGGTTCTCCCTTCATGTTCAACACATAAAAGTTAGCTAGGAAAACCAATTCATTAACTTGCACTGAGACATCCTCTATAACCTCTTTTCGATAAGCGTTAGATCTATCAGTTAATTAAATTATAACACACATTCCATTCAAAGATCCCAAATTTAATGAACTGTATATGGAATATGGTATGCCATTAATTGAAGCTCCTAGATCTAACATTGCCTTTTCAAATCTAGTATCACTAATTTTGCAAGGAGTTATAAACATACCTAGATCTTTACAATTTGGCGGAAGCTTTCTTTGAATGACTGCAAACACATTTTCCCCCACACTCACTTTCTCATCTCCTCTCAGTTTTCTTTTTGACATGCATATTGTAGAACTTGCTTTATGGCATCAATTAAAGGTATGTTCATCTTTACCATTTCTAACATTTCTAAAATGTCCTTGTCTTGCTCCTCTTTCTTCAATTTTGAAAGCCTATTAGGAAAAGGAGGCAAAGTTTTAGTAAAATTTTTAATCACGGGAGATTGAGAATTTACCTTAGTTCCCTTTTCAACTTCTTTTGTAGACACTTTAAGTTCCCTTTTAGATTATTCATCATCATCAACAATAATAGTCTTATATGGTGCTTCTATTTCTTTAACACTTTCATGGTGATAGCACTTGCATTTTCTTTCGAGTTTACAATCTTCTGAGAAGGAAGTTTACCCAAATTCTAATTCCCTAATCGTCTCATCGCAGTAGTTATACAACTCAGTTAATTCTCCATATTCTAAATGCTAGCTCTTGTTTGTTGTTGGAATCGTATGGAATTTCATCATTTCTTTTAGTGAAGGTTTAGAACTTGATGGTTATGTTTGTCTTTGATACGGTTGTTGGTAAGAGCCTTGTTGTTGTCCTTATTGCCCATAGGTGTTGAATGGAGGATTCTTCTATCCTAAGTTTTGTGCATAGGGGTAGCTAGGATTACTTTGTGGTTAGCCCGAAAAACTTTCAAAAGCATTTACTTGTTCTATTGAAGTCTCCTACAAGGTTGGATACATATTAGTGGGATGTCCTAACATTGTGCAAATTCCACATACCTTGACTTGTTGAGCACCATTTGTAGCCATTTGCCTTCCTAAACATGCTAACCCAATTATTTATTACTCTAATGTAGTAGTACTAGCTTCACTGACTTTCAATGGTTGAGGATCTTCTCGAATGTTAAATTTTTTAGAGTTAACAGCCATGTTGGAAATCAAATTTCTAGCTTCAATGGGGGTTTTATCTACCAGTGCACCTTCGCTTGTTACATCTATCATACTTCTTTCTTGTAGAAGAAGCCCTTCATAGAAGTATTGGATCAAGAGCTGCTCACTGATTTGATGGTACGAGCAACTAGCACATAACCTCTTAAAACACTCCCAGTACTCATATAATGTCTCCCCATGATGTTGTCAGATTGCACATATCTCCTTCTGAATATTCGTAGCTTGAGAAGTAGGGAAGTACTTCTCTAGAAAAAAGTCTTTGCATCTCATTCCATGTAGTGATCGATCCCGTGGCAAAGTAGTAAAGCCAATCCTCGGCAGTGTCCCCCAATGAGAATGAGAATGCTCTCAACTTGATCTGCTCTTCTTGTATCCCGGCTGACTTTATGCTATAACATACTACGTGGAACTCCTTAAGATGCTTGTAAGGATCTTCACCTAGCATAACACAAAAAGTAGGCAAAAGATGAATTAGAACCGATTAAGCTCAAAAGCAACATTAAAGTAGGAAAATCAATACATAAATGTTGATGATTAAAATTAGGAGTAGCTAACTGCCTAAGAGTGCAATCGTTGTTTTGACTTTCCATACTAGAATCAGTTTCAGAAATGGAATCACTAGAGGAATTAGAAAGCAAATCTAAAATTATTTGAATTCCTGGTGATGAATCAAGTTTCTTATTAGATGATGATGGATCCTTGGAACTTTATGTGACTTGTCTTCTCACTCTACGTAAGGTTCTTTCAAGTTCTAGATCAAATTTCAATTCACCAGAGGGAGAAGATCATTTCATACACCGTAACTAACTAAATAAGAAAATAAGTTAATAAAAAATAATAAAACAAAAAAACAAAAAAATTCAGAAAAGCAAAGGATACTAATCCCCAGTAATAGTTCCAAAATTGGTAGCTCATCATAACACTAGACAAAATAAACTAGACCTTAACTATAATAGTGGTGAGTCTAGGTGGATCCTACAGAAATTAAATCCAACAACTTTCTTAAATTCTACGAATATATAAAGCTGGGGGTTTGGCTCGATAGAAATTAGAAAACAACATAAAATTGAATATTTAAAAACAACTCAATCTAAACAGCAACAAAGTGATAAAAATGATAAATGGGTTGAAATCTGGTTCTTTGGCTTAATCTCGAACTAAGCACAATTTCATATATGTCATTGAATTATCATGTTCACACCTCTCTTTAAACTATTGCTCACGAATTAACAACAAGCTCTATTAATCTCGATTTTTCCTTAGATTGTAGTTAATTAAGAAGAGCTTGTTAATTAACTCTAACTATCGAAAAACGTAGAACAAGTTACCTAAGTTTATCTTAATAGCTGCATCACAATTGAGAGAAACAGATCAATCTAAGAAATAACCACACAAGCTCAAATCATTTAACTTATGCTACGTTATCCCTAATGATTTAACACTGTTAGCTACCACATAAAACATTTAACACGACTATTATGTATCACATTCAATTTCTACCAATGAGTTTTTATGAAAAACAATTCAATAGAGCATCAAAAGAATTTTTACACAATACCCAATCATTAATCTTAAGATAAAATAAACAGCTTGAAAAATGGAAAAGAAAATGATACACAATGACATATGCTTAAATGTGCTCCTTAGCATGGATTGCACCTCCAAACTAGCATTGAGACGTCTAGCCCTTCATCTTCTCCATGTTCTCTAAACATCTGCCAAGAACACCTTTGTTTCCATGGAAAACCAAAGAGAAATGAAGAAAAATCACAGGCTTATCCCATCTATCTATCCTTCTCCATTAATCTGCAATATTGCCCATATTATTTCCAATAATGCCCATATTATTGTTGACACCCTCTCAGCTATCCCAATCTTGTCCAGCTACCTTCTACCAATTTATTCTCAAAAATCAAAGAGGATTAATCAAGAATTAGCTCTCACAATGAACTGTAGCCCTCACACCTTCTCGATTGTTGTCTCCTCTCCTTTACTGCCTTCATTACTGTCCATTTCCAGGACACTCCTCTTATTTTATTCTCTAGCTGACACCTTTTCTGTCCCTTACATCTTACAAAAGCTAGGTTTTTCTCTTAAAATGGACATATGTCTCTTTTTTGTCTTCTAATGCACGTCATAGCTTTAACATTTAAACTGCTACAGCTGTGATCTCATGGCTATAACAATTTAATTGTTACAGTCATGAGACAAATCTTTTCTTATGGGGGTTGATCATTTTTCTCCAAAAATCCAACTGCTATACCATTCTTTTTATAATAAAAAGTAAGTCAAAATCATGTGATAAATGAATAACTAGCTTAATTCTTTAGGCAGTGTAATTAATGTTATAACTATGTGCTGTTTAAATCAAAATGTTACAGATACCTCCATTTTTATGCTCTATCTTGTCTCTTTTTCTTTTAATTTTTTTTCTTCTTCCTTCCCCATGAAGACAATAGAGTATGAACATTAAAAAGATGGCTCAATAAGTATGCTTGGGTGACTTTAGCTCCTTTACTTTTAAAATGTATTTAAAATCAAATATGATCTAAAGTATCCTAATCATTTTAAGGCATTAATCACTAAATTTAATAGAATAAATGTTTCAAAAATTAAGCACATATCAAGAATATAGAAGATAAGATAACTTGGGTAAGTAATACCTCAATAAAATTCATTAATAAGACTTGCTACCAAGTATTAAAGCCTCCCTCCACTAAAATACACTGATTCAAACTAGTATGAATTAAAAAAAATTCCATTAAATTTGGTCTTATTAAATGATTAGCCATAAAAATCAAATTGAGTACACTTGATATGCTCAAAAGCATGTAGAGTCTTAATCGTATATATGCTCTTTACAACAATGAAAGGGAAATAAGAGACTTTTTATTTTTCCATCACTCTTTTTCTAAGGAAATGTGGAACAAGTCACTTATAACCATTAATGCAATGAGGAAAGATGGGAGAATATAGTTAGATGGGCTTCCACAAGGAATTCCTGAACAGTAGATGACTATAATATCTTCAAGATAGCTTTTTGCATATGCGTATATGCCCTATAAAGAGAGAGGAACCAAAGGTTATTAGAAAAAACATGAAGATCAGCATAGTTTTTCTTACTAAAATTGTAAGGATAAGGGAAAATATGAAACTTAGTCTAGATGGAGTAAAAATCACAAAGAATCTAGGTACAAGATGGGAAGTGGAAGTTAGAAGACAAAAGCCATAACTTAGAAGGACTCTTTGATCAAGCAATTACAATTCGAGTTGATAACTAAAAAATTTATAATGGAACATTTGACAAGTATGTAGGAATTCCACCATTGCAAGATATAAGAATAGATTAATTTTTTGTTCTCTCAATAATCATGAATTTTGAATCTTCTTTAGTTTTGTGCTAATACATGCAAGGTTATTGGAATGTTATCCTATAAAGTTTAAAATATGAGATGGAATACTTTAAAGCTCCTATCTATTAGTTAGTTACTTTATTTAGTGCTTTAGATCCTAGACTTTCATATCCTAGTAGCTTTATTAATAGGATCATTCATGATCCTTTTTTATTAGGCAAATGTAACTATTTTTTTTCCTTTTGTAATACAAATTTCTTTAATTATATAAGAAATAATTCCACTTATGTAGATGTATGATGACATTTAGCATATACCACAAGCCTTTAAACTCCTAGATTTTCTTTATAGAGTGGTATAGTCTCTTATAGACTTACTATAATGATGCACGTAAATATTGACCTACACACATTAGTCAACTTAGTGGTTAATAACACAAAATATATATATCCAAGCCTTTTGTTGAGTTTTAAAACTTAAACATATAATAATTCTTTAAAAAAATCACTATAAAAACAAGATAATGTCAATATTATCTACCTCTAGCTTCAAGTTCAAATAATTCAATGTGACTATTTCCTCATAAAGTACCCATATACACATAATTATTTAAAATTTTGGGTAAGGCACACTCATACTTTTCTTATGGAATTAAACTTACCATAAACTTCAAAGTCATCTAATCTCCACTAATCTAATAGATATATACAAGAAAAAATCCAAAAGTCTTTGAGAGTATTATAATAGAGTCAAAGACAAGAGTAGAATAAAAAGGAAGAAAATATGGAAAAACAAAACATTTATAATTAGTAGAGCAAGTAAATTAAGAAATTGATAAACAATCTCCACTAACTCCTCATATCTTGCAAAAATCCACTGTTCATTCATTATTTTCAAGTGCAAGAAATCCATGCCAATCAATTTTTAACATTTTATTCTTTATTTTAATGTTTTTTAATTTTTAATTAACATGAATATTCCCTTCTTTACATTTCCATCTCCCACGGATCACCAGATTCCACATAATTAATTCTTTTTATATCATAGCTAACAATATAAAATCACAAGAAATTGCTCTATTAATTACAAATTAGAGTGCAGTTACTTGTTTTCTTAAGATCAAGGTTCTTTTGGAAAGGTTACAAAGAAAAAGGTTATAATTTTATATAAAGATTAAAGGGTTCATTAATGGTTCAATGTACGAAGGGTAGGCAATTTTTCTCTATGTGAACTCCAAGTGATTTTAATACATGTCTTACATAAAATCTTGTAAAGATGAAATTTAAGTTCTAGAAGTTCAATATCATAGAACACATGCACCTTTGAAAGAAAAGATTTTGTATGCTAGCTAAATTTCTCACATGATAACTTAATTCATATCAAAGCAACATCATCTAATGAATTTAGTTTTCTAACATTCACATAGTCTAGTTTGCACAAAAACTACGTAATCGTATATACTCTTAACCTTTATATAAGATCCTAATTATAAACTAAAAAAAGTAACTAATAAGATACTAAATATAAACCTGAAAAAATCTAAAACTAAAAAAATTTATCCCTAAAACAAAAAATTAAAAATTTTCTACTTATAACATAAAACTTAAAGAAAAGTCAAATTTTATAGAAATCCACCCTCTTACTTAAATATGAAATTGTCCTTAATGTTGAACAAAAAAGATAGTGAAAGCAAGTATGAGAGAAA
Organism: Erythroxylum echinodendron; assembly: GCA_027575705.1. Lineage (NCBI taxonomy): Eukaryota > Viridiplantae > Streptophyta > Magnoliopsida > Malpighiales > Erythroxylaceae > Erythroxylum > Erythroxylum echinodendron. The sequence goes on from JANZXR010355933.1 coordinate 12,155, forward strand.
AATAAGTTAGATAGATCTCCCCCAACTTTATACGTAGTTGGTAAGGTAAAATGATAAAATTCTAACCTACAAAAGAAATTAAACAAAATTCAATATAAAAATAAAACTAATTAACTAAAATAAAAGAAAGTAGGGTTAAAACAGTAGGTTGCCTCCAAAAAATGTTTCTTTGCAAGTATTTTAAAAGGAAGTATTTAGCTAGACTTCCTTCTTACTAGAATGTTCAAGGCATGATAAAAAATAGATTTTTGAGTAAAAATAATCTATTTTAGTTTGTACAAATGGTTTATATATATTGGAAAAAGGGAGACTTGTGCTAAAAATAAGTAACAAGAATACCAAGTTAGATAATTAAGGTTATCCTTTTATTTCATATCGGTTAAATCAATATAATGAAAATCATAAAGTTGCATGTAAGGATGTATGTATTCTTTAATTATGAAACTTATGAAACTTGTTACATTGAAGAATAACGAAAGCAACCTTTTGTTAAAGGATGATAACGATATTGAGTTGTTCAATTTTATACAAGTGATAACAATTTATAAAATAATTAATACTTGTATTCATCACATTTACTAATGATTTTACATGATAGAGCCATACATATTGAATGATGTTGATTTAAAATTTGAAAATTTCAATATCTAAATAGAAATTAAGCATCAAGAATGTTGAAGTTTTTGATGATATTAATATTGTGAGTTTAAAATTTTCAGTTATCTATAGAGAATGAGATTATCTAGTGAATAACTCTATAGCTTAATTACATAATTATATGGTTTTATGTAAGGAGAAAAATACAATATGAAATATTGTATGATGCAATATTCATTTCTTCTATATATATTTCTAGTATAATTACTTGCCTTCCTAATTTTGTTTAAATCAATTAACAAAATTTTATGATAGATTTGTGATGGCGAAACTTTAAGAGAGTCAAAGTTAATAATTTTATAATGTGATGTTTAGTTGAAGCATATATTATCCAATTTGTTTAAATCTAAATTGTATAATATAAAGTTAAGACATATCTAAAAAGTTAGAAATTATCCTATAAACCATATAAATAAAGATTTTTGTCTCAAAGAATACTTATTAGGAGAATGGTTTCTAAGATAAGCCGTAAGAGTAAGATAATTTTAAAAAGATTCAAATCTCATGAAACAACATCTAATTGAAACTAGTGTCTTTTTTTACACGTTTAATGTATAATTAAAAGGTGACAATATGATGAAATATTCACTTTTATATGAATTCAAAGAGTTTGTTTTAAAACTAACTATGAATTTATCATGTCTACAAGAAGGTTAGTACTATGTTTCTCTCTTCTTTACCGGCTCTCTTTATTTCTCCTCTCGTCCTCCCTTCTTTCTCTCTATCTCTTCTCTTCTCGAATGAAGGTGTTTATAGAGTGAATGAATGATTCATCCTTTAGGTTTAAGGTTTCGAGCCGTCACCCCTGCACATGACACGTGATAAGTTGATGAATTAAAGAAAATAAATGGGTCATGGGGGTGACAAGTTAAGTCACCCCATGAGGGCACTTGTCATGATGGTGACAAGTTATGTCAGCACCATGACTAAGTGACTCGTTATGTCACCACTTTTCTTCTTTTTTTATTTCTCTTTTAATGCAAAATTTACGTGACTTTTCCTTCAACCTTAATGCAAAATTCACAAAATAATCCAATTAACACTCATGAAATATTCACACCATTTCCACTCAATTTATCTTACATTTGGATTAAAAAAACAAGGATTTGTAACCAAAATCAAGATATGAAGGCAATTAAAAGCAATAGAAACTAGACACAACATAGAAACTAGACACAACATAGACCTTTTTCTTTTGTGTAAATAAATCAACATTCATTGTATTATCAACTTTATGTTGCATAACTATTTTAAATGATAATTATTCATTTTTTATGAAATGATGTTTTGAAAATATATAACTTTGTATATCAAAAGTGTTAGTCTCTAATGGCACATAAAAGGAGGTGAATTAGGTATTAATAAATTTTAAAAAATATTTAATAACTTATTGTGTCAATTAGCATGACTTATACAAGATAAAAATATGATATAACATAATAAATTCAACCGCACATTTATGCAATAGTGTAAAAGAGTAAGGGAAGAGAAACATAAATTGATTTACAATAGCTCGATAAACAACCCATAACTAAATTCTTTTTTAAGACTCTTCTTGTAATTCTATTTTAACTCTTCTTTCAATGTGAGGAATAGCCTATTTATAACCTTTACTTGGTAAAGAGAAATCCTTTTACAATCTCCCTTCCAAGTGAAAATGAAATCAATGACACTTAGAACACTCCTAATTACAATATACAATACCTCAAAATATCTCCCTTTATTTACTTTGATAATACCAAAAAGACTTACTTACATAAATATGAGACAATGAATGCTCAAATGCTTGATAAATATTTAGAGATATATGTATAAGACCACTAAATTCTTTTTTATTCAAGAACAAATATGAAAATATGTATTTATAGGATTTTCAAGTTTTGATACATTAGTCAACCATTAGGTTATATTAGTCAACAAAAGTGCATTCAATGTACAATATTCACTAGTCATTATACATTGGTCAACCAATAAGAATATTGGTTGGCCAATGTGTCACCTAGAGGGAAATTGATTGACCACATGACTATAACAATCAACCAATGTGTCAACAAACAATGTTGTTACATGTTTAACCTATATTGGTTAAGTAATCCCCCAACAACATCTCAATAAGAATCCAACTAAAATGTAGGGTAGGTTTAGAAGTACACAGCCTTACCTCTATTAATAAAGAGGTTATTTTTTATAGACCCATAGGAAAAAAGGTTTTCAAAAATGGTTGAAAGAAAATAATATCCGAACACAAAAAATAACCATATGAATAAAAATAATAAAAATAGAGATAGAGATAAAAGTAAATAAATAAAAAACAAATAAGAAAGAAAACAAATAAGTATATAAATTAAACAAGTAATTGAGAAATATGAAATAAATAAAAAATAACTAAAGGAACAATTGTTACATACAAAAATGTTTAGGTACATTAAAAGACATAGGAATTTAAAAAAAGATTCAAAAGGCCTATAAAAATAGAAAAACTCTCTATATAGGGTCCTTAACTCATATCCTAAATCGCCAAAGTTTTCTATTGAGCGTTAAGTCCTCAGTAAGTTTTAGTAAGATCATATCATTCCTAGTCACCTCTCTAAAATTCTTCTTAGATCTTCCTCTTCTTCTCTTACAGTCCCTAAGTACAGCCTTCTTACATTTTCTCACTAGGGCATCAGGATGTCTCCTACTAGTATGTCTGAACCACCTAAGTCTTGTCTCTATCATTTTGTTATCAATATTAGCCACCTCGAATTTGTTTTTTACCACTTCATTCTTGACCTTGTCTCTTCTTGTAACATTGCACATTCAATGGATTATCCTCATCTCTGTCACCATTAACTTATAACGATATGCCTACTTGATGGACCAACACTCTACCTAAAGAGCATGGTCATCCTAATCACTAAGTGGTAAATTTTACCTTTTAGCTTGAGTCATAACTTTTTGTCACATAAAAATCTTGAGGAGCTCCTCCATTTTAGCCTCCCTAATTTGATATAGTGAATTATATTATGATAATGGATCTAAGGTTTTTAAAATAATCTTTATATGGTATAACTTCAATACCAATCTTTATCTCTACATTAGATTCCACCCTATAACTCAAAATGTTACACTATAAGTACTCAATTTTAGTCCCGCTTACTTTAAATCTCTTTAACTCAAATGCATTCCTCCATAGTTATAGTTTGTGACTAACACCCTCTTTTGTTTCATCCACTAAAATAATTTTTTAAAAAAATAACATACACCAAGACACGGCCCCTTGGATATTCTTGGTAAACTCATCCATAACTACTAAAAATAGGAATGGGCTTAACGAGGATCCTTGGTGTAGCCTGATAAAATACTTTTTTTATCTCATTTTATTGTCCTTACTCTAGTTTTATAACTTCATACATATCCCTAATAACCCGTATATAAGCATTATAAACTCTTTTAGCTTCTAAACACCTCCACATGACTTCCTTAGGTATCTTATTATAATCCTTCTCTAAATCAATTAAAACTATATGTAAATCCCTCTATGTCTCTTTATAATATTCCACTAATCATCTAAGGGGATGTATGGCTTTTTTTGTGAACCTCCCCAGTATGAAACCAAATTGGTTCTCTGAGATATGTGTACCCTTCTCACTCTTTTCTCAATCGACCTCTCTTATAACTACTAATTTGGTTTCATGCTAAGGAGGTTAACGACAAAATCCATACATCTCCTTAGACAACTAATGGAATATAATAAGGATAACAGAGGGACTTGCATATGGTTTTCATTGATTTGAAGAAGGCTTATGACTCTAAATGCTCAATCCGTATACAAAAACAATTTAAACAAAATATTATAGGCATAGAAAGAGGGAATTGCATATGATTTTCATTAATTTAAAGAAAACTTATGATCCAAAAATCCACAATTCGCATCAAAACACAATTTTAACAACTTCAAATGATCAAGCATGATTCAAAATAGAGAGTGTTTAAAGGATCAAAAGGTTTTTTATTAAAAAGTCTTTAATACCTCATGTGAATAAAAAGGCTCATTTAATGAAATAAAACGAAATGTTTTATGTATGGTGAGCCTTTAGAATTCTCAAAATGACTAAATGAGATTACAATTAACATAAAAAAATATAAAATGACCTTATTGTTCCTTAATATTCTTTTTTTCTTGACTTATTTTCACTTTGAAATTTCAAAACTTAACATTTTTTATTCATCTTGAAGAGGTATCTTCTAATGTTATGCATGGCTACATCTTATTCCTATAGCTTCTCTTCAAAATAACAAACTTATTATTAATAATTCTATTTTGTTATCATCGGAACATTGATCATAACTTCCCTTTGTTTAAAATTTTTTTCTTAGTTTCTTATTTCAAAAAATGTTAGGATAATATTTGAATAGTGTAGTTAAGATTTTCATAGTTTTTCAATTTAGAATTGTTTCAAAATTCTATGATTTTGAAAAGAATTATGTGTTAGAATATATTAAATATCCAAATTATGATAGGGTAAAATAATATAGATTAATGATATATGTTATTATTTTAATTAAAGTTGTTCTAAATATGAATTTCACAAGCAAGAGTGTTATAATCATTATGCAAATAAAGTTTTAAAGAGCAACAGATTTGATAAGCAAAACTTTGTTATTTGACAAATCATAATGTGTTTTAAATGTATTCACGCTATGGGAATAAATTTTGCACCATATTTACCTAGAAATAGTCTATAATTAACATGAGTTTTAACATATAAACTTTAGTATTATGTCATTGGTATTGAAATTTAGAAAAATAAATTCTTTGACGTAAATACATGAACGTTCATTGTGTTATAATGTTCATGTCACATAAATGTTGCATATAGTAATCTTTGATTTTTTTTCCTATTTCAATTATGTTTAAATAGATATAAATTTGGATTTTAAAAGTTTGTTATTTTCTTATGACAATGATGTTAAGCCCATCTTTGAGCAGTGCATGTGAACTTATATCATTTTTAACTTTCAAAGTTATACAATTTTGATAAAAATTGTTAATAATTAATTGAATATTGAAATTTTTATAGGTTAAAGTAATCTAAAAGCATATTATATGTTGCTACTTTTGGTTAATTTGTGCTAAATAGATCTTGAGTTAGAAAAAATGTCAAAATTTTCTACAACAATTTTCAAACAATAATAAGTTTAAAACATAGTTTACATGATCTTTATTTTATAATAGTTTGTACTTAATACGTGTTCAGCAAATAAATTCTAGTACTTTTTCATTGATATTCAAACTATGATAAACTTTTGTTTGACATGAACCAATCAATATTCGTACGATACTATATTCATTTTTCATTAACAGTTGCATCTAATAATCTTTTTTTAGTAAAATTATATTTTGAAAAGATATAAACTTTTGATATAAAAAACGTTATGTTTATTTTTAAACAACATAAATAATTTTTTATTTTTTATTTTATAAATTGTTTTATATTTACTATACAATTATCTAATTCATTCACACTAAGTTGGTTGTTCCTAGCGGTAGAAGGAACCACTAAAGCTAAGACCTCTTCTTATCAGTCACGTTCCTTACTAAATTCAAAATGGTGACTTCACTAGCTTATAGGGTGATATATGAGTTCACTAGCTTATAGGATGATATATGAAATCTCAATGACTATCTAATAAAAGTTTTCATTGATATAATTACTTACTCTAGATTGTCCCCTCCTTTTAAATGTTTATTCAATTATTTTAAGTAATTTTTGGCTTTGTCCTTCTGCAAATTCAAGAGAAATAATTGAGATAAAAACCTCCACGTGCACATACAATCCTAATCAATAAGCTAATGGCAAAATTCTTGGCCCAAATCGCTCTTTGACTTTCACTAATAAGTCAACCTTTAAAATTTTCACCCAATCAAACTCCTCCAATAGATTGGTTGCATTTGGTATGTTTCAGACAAGCCATAAAAAGGTATAGATTGTTAATATGGCTAACTATTAATAAAGGTTAAGAACTCATTGAAAACCCATCCAAAACGTGCTAAAAATGTGCCCCCTTTTCATTGTTTCCTTATAAATCTCATAACCATCTGTTTCACAAACGTTGTTACTCTTCTAAAATCTAGTATATTACAACTTGAATTGGTGCCTTAAAAGGTCAACCAAACTATCTCCTTTCGGTGCCTTAAAATGGTCAACCAAACTATCTCCTATCTTACCTCCAAAATATTCTAGCCATAATAGTCCATTCTCATCAAAATAACTCTCTCATGCACCAGCTACACCCTTTGGTTGGAAAGGAACAATTGACTCTTCTCTAACTTACTCTTATCTCCAAATGCACTCACTCATATAATTCTCAGTAGGAAAATAGAGGTCTTCTTAGAAAAGTTTAAGATACTAAAAAAGTTCCTTATAAATCTATTAGGAATTCACACTAACTTTTACCCAGTATTATTTAGACTTAATATTACCTAGACATTTAGCAAGCAAGCATACCCTCCTATGCACTAAATGGAACCAAATTCAAATTTTGGTATGTCTTTAGTAGATATTGATAAGTCTCTTGCTATTGATACTTTTCTATTTCAATAGGAAAACCATACTCTCTTATGTAATAAATGGATCAAACTTTGAATTTGGTATATATTTAAAAGATATTTTTAACTCCTTTGCTACTAATATTTAAGGTTTGGAACATCAAATATGATATATCATAACTATTATAAGTCATTTAGAGGCCCAAATTAGGGAGAATTTACTCTCCAAACAAATTGTCAATTTAAAAGAAAATAAAAATGCAACCGATTTAAGAAGTGTTAAAGCGGTTAAAATGCCAATAGAGACACCTTATACATCAATAAAACAAAAGGAAGATAAAGCTATTATTATTAATGGAGATATTCCGACTGGTGATAAGGTACCTAAGAGAGAAGATAGATTTAAAGTTATCATTTATAATTCACCATAAGTGTTAAATTATCATAACTTATTGTTAAAATGAATGATTCTCTTAAACTAAAGCTACTATATAACATTTATTACATTTTTTATAAATTTTTAAAGAAAGGATTTTACCCTTTATATTGCTTGATCCAATTTCAAAATTGAAGCCTCTCTCAAGTCATCACATCTTACTTTAAGAGGAGGTTAAACCTATCCATCCAATACTACGAAGACTCATCCGACCTATGATAAATGAAAGGAGAATGAACTTGAGTTCTTGTAGAGGAATGCACTTGAGTTCTTATGTATGGCATTTAAACCTTTCCATGAAAGCCTTTAAGAGGAGAATCTGGTGAATTGAAGGAGGCAACAAGTCACACTCATGACATTAAACAAATGCACTATTTGGGAAGTAACATGAGAAATCATATTTTCTTTCATATTGACAATATAGGGTTAAGTTTGTGGGAGGAATTGCTTTAGGATGTGATTAACTAGAAAGTTTTTTTCTATTTTTTTCTAAATGGATTTAGTTTTATGCATATTATAGGCTTAAACAAGTAAAGTACCAAAGTAGCATAGATATAATGGTTGAATTAACGTGATCTATGGACTTTAATTAACATTGACAATAAGTTAAAAGAAACATAAATTTTTTTTAGTAAATTACTTAATATTATGAGTTTTGAGCTATATGAGAATGGGACATCTATATCAATCTATATTTTTGTTTGTGTGTGATTTTATTCTTTATGGATGTGTCTCTAAAACTTGCATTGAATAGTTTTTAGATTACATTGATATGTACACTTATTTAAATGATAAAGTCATCTTTGAAATGACCCTTTTATCTTAGATAACCAACGTAAAATAGTATCTCTTGTCAAACCTGTTAAGCCTTCAAAACTCATCATATAAATAAAGCCTAAATCTCAATATCTTTACTTAACCTCAGAGGTTAGTAAGATAGTTGCATCAAATCACTTGAAGGGTTTTATGAAAGAGAAACTAAAAGATAAGGACTTGATATTTCTATTTTCTTCTCTATCTTTTGTTATAATTGCCAAAATAAGTAACCAATTACTAAATCATGTTTTTGTTTTTGATATTATTTTATTTTTTATTTTTAAATTTGAAAAGACCATAACAATATTAGGAAAACCAAAAAAAATCTATGTCTTCGTTTGTCTAGAAAATTTATTGTCAAAGTAAAGAAGTTATTGTTATAGCTAGTTATCACTTATTTTTTGTGGTTTTCCATGGAGTTCTTTCATCCATATCCAAACTTCCTCTCCAACTGCTTCACTCACAAATAAGAAATTGCTTTCCTTAAAGTTCCTCTTGTCCTAAGTGTTGGGAAACTGGGTCCGGATCTGATCCGAACCATAACGGAATAATCACGAAACTTTTCGTGATTTTTTATTTCCCGAAAACCAAGATCTATTTAATTATATAAAACGATTAACACGAATCGTACTAAAGCGAAATTTAATTCGTACCTTATTCCGAAGCTTGATCTTTATCTTGATGCATCCCTCGAATCGTTTCCGAAACCGATCCGTCTCAACCACTGTAGCCGCACAAGTGTCCGGCCTCTAACAATATCCACAGAATAGGTTGAGAGAACTCTGTAACTTTTACAGAGAGGGTTAAGCATGAAGTGCTAGC